>JASSUY010032454.1:37073-63127 GCA_032466535.1 Forpus xanthops | reverse complement strand
TTCCATGTCCTTTTTATGTTGAGGACACCAGAACTGCACACAATACTCCAAGTGAGGTCTCACGAGAGCAGAGTAGGTGACACATTATGAGTACCCCTTGAGGAAGTATGTAGTTTAAATAGACCCTTGTGCAGCTGCCCTTGGCGTTGGTTCTGGCACTTACCTAGCAGGTAGAGTTAATCTTTACACAGCACTGGCACTGTAGTCTGGCATCACTCGTGGGCTGGACGCTGCAGCATGACTCCTGTCAACCTAAAAGGAGCTGTGATCGAAGGCTGTCTGGATCCTATTCTACTAGGAAACGGTGCCAGTGCAGTATTTCAAGTTTTGGCAGCTATGTTAAAGCAGCAATTGCAATGTTCCCCTCCAATCTGGCAGCAAAACTGGGTTACATAGTAGAGTCTCTTTGGCGTTTTACCCTCACAGCCTTTGGAAATGTACTTATAATGCATTTTTTTGCTGCCACTGCACAATGACTATCAGGTGAGAGGCTAATTCATATCCCTGTTTTCCCTTAATAGCTGTAAAACCTTGTATTACTTTGTGTGACAATGATAGCTTTATTCTTTTTGTCAGCTTATGAAAAGACTTTCTTAAGCTGACTAATGTTCTCCACACCCTCCTGCTCTTTCCACTTTGTACTTAATCATCTTTGCCCAGTACAAATACGTAGCAGGCTTAAAATTAAAAAATAAATTTGAGAAGTGCCAAAGAGTGTTCCAAGAGGAGCCTGGCAACATAATTCTGCTCCATCTTAAAGAAGGTACAGGCATGGAACTAATTCCTGAAGTGGACTTCAGTCGCTTATTCTAAAACTCTGCCGAGTGTGATTTATGTGCTCCTGAAACAATTTGATCTGCATTGGAAGCATGTGGAACTAAGCAAGTGTTTGATTGGATTTGTCATTAGTTTTTTTTAAGTAGCTGAAGAAGCAAAGTGCCAGCCTGGGGAATATGCAGGTCTGCAAATGCATTGATAACACTCTTGGAGCCATCTGCAGAGCTAGAGGAGAGAAGTGACACAGTTCTGATTTTGATCCACAGCTCAGCTTAGGACGGCTAGAAAGATCACAGTGGATGCAGAAAGTTGTGCTTCCAGATCCTTTGGGCAACTGAGAGCTGATGTAGTCTAGTGTAGGTAGGATAATATACTTCTCTATAATACAGATTTTTATGACAGTGTTGTTAAAATGTGTAGACAAGCTAGACTGTACTAATAGCAGCTACTTGTACGTAAACCACAGCTTAAATTTCCAAACTTCAGACTTAATTTTTCTTAAATCATAGTCCCCCAGATTCTGTTGTCAGATGTGCTGCACAGCTCTCTCCTCAACTTTTCTCTCCTCTTTGCTAGCCATCTACAACATACTCTGTGTTCTCTCCTCTTTGCTAGCCATCTACAACATACTGGCTCTCAACAGTTTAGGAGCCCGAAAATGAATATTGTGGTTTTAAGCTTGTTGTGGGCCTTGGAGCAGATCTCAGCCTGGGGTGTTCTTCTTTCCATGTACATGACTGAGGATTGTCTGGTAAGATGAAAATGGATGTGTTTGTCCCTGCAGGTGACAGAGCTGCGAGGACTGGCCACTATTCTGGTTGGTGTTGTGACATGTGACAGCATAAACTTCTTTACAACCAAGCCTCAGGCAATCATTGTGGACATAACTGAACTGGGAACCATCAAGCTACAGCTGGAGGTCCTCTGGAAGTAAGTACAGCTTCAGATATGCTGAACAGTTGAAACGAATTAAAGGCTCCCAAATATCTCACTTAGTAGCATTCAACATCATAGTCCTCTTCCTATTTGCAGAGCAGGTGCAGGAGATAGCAGCCCTGTGCTTCCTCACAGCAACTCCACCTCCTGTGCTTACCTCTGACTCTGTGGCACCAGTCCTTGGGAAGGGGAGAGGGGGAAAAGGGATAGGAGCTATGTCTTTCACCCCTAAGTTCTATGTGTTGATGTTGCCAGAGCCATGGCTAGCCGTGTGAACTGATAGTAGGCTTCTGCTTACCTTACTACTCTTCAGAGTGAGAATTCAAGTCTAGCTCCAAGCAATGTATATGCACCTATAAAACATGAACAGTTATTTTAAAGATTATTAAGTAACACTGAAAATAGCAGCCTCTAGGCACAATAAAAAATATACTTGTAATTTTAGGACAATCACTAGTATCAGGCCACAATTTGTTAAAAATGAAGCTTTCCCAAAGACTTAGTACCTTTATATTTGCACTGTGATTATTACAGTTATCAATATAAGGCCTGTTTGTGCACTGCAGGGAAGCTTGGTTACAAATGCACTTTTAAAATAGCTGAGGGTTTTCATGGTGCATGTGATTTGTTAAATTGTTTTACAACTTGAATCGGTAAATCAACTTCTATAGTGGATTATTGGTGTTATTAAAAGCAAATTCTCACTTTTGTGGATGCTACACTGGAACTTCTTCTGCAGTCTCTACGTACCACCATGGATTTTTGAGCTAGTGCTGTTATTTCTTCTTTATGGGACTGTCAGTCCATTCTGTGAATGTTGTCTGCAACAATTCAGAACTTCTTTACCTGTTTCCATTTCCTCTTGTTTGTGTTAAATTTAGCCATCTTAGTGAAGTGCCCAATGAAACAGCAGGCACTCTTCACTTGTACATGGCTTAATGCAGTCCTCAGTTCTTCCCAATTCAACATGGCAAAGAAGCATTTGAACACACCTATGTGATAAGGGCTTTCTTGAAAAGCCACTTTGTGATGACTTGTGGATTTAGGCTTGTAGATCCAGGAGAAGCAGACACCTAACAGTGTCTAAATGAGGAAGAGCAGGGAGCTGTGCCTTGCAGACCAGATGCATCATGACTCGGCCTGATGCAACTCTTTAAGTCTTTCTTGGTTTTTAGGAATTGCCAAAAAATAACAAAGCTTGTGTATGTTGAACGTGTGATCTGCCAAATACACCCAAACAAATCTTTTGGTTAGAGAAAAGTTTTCCTGTCCTCAGGGTAAAGTAACCAAATTATTTTATGATCAGACTTGATTTTTAATACCCTGGGTTTAGTTTTCATTACCTTTGAAAGCATCGTTTGACTTAACCCTCATCACAGTCTTTTAAGCCACCAACAGGAGAAACGACAGAAGGTTTTCTGTTGCAATTGCTGTTCAGGTGTTTTGAGGTTGCGTTTGTGGGGTTGGGGGCAGGAAAGCTTTGTAGATCAACAGACTGTTTTTTTGAAAGTCTTTTGTGCATGCTGTGATTCTTGAAATTTACTATTGATTTGTACTTGCAATTGGGCTGAAAAATGAGTCTTGGCAGCACCATCTGAAAATTGCTTTCAAACATACACATGGCTTTAAGTTGATGAGGAATTTGCACAGCAAAGTTTTGCCTGCACCTGTTGTTTATGGCACCTTTTCACCCCTGAGATCTAACATTGGGCATCAGTATATGCTCTGGTGAGGTGCTGCAGCTGCTCTGAGACTTTTGAAGCTTCTGTTTTTTATTTGAGAAGCTGAGTCACTAATTAGTTGGGTAACAAAACCTCATTCCAGAAGCTTGCTGTGATCTTGCATTATAAGCCCTATGAAACTTCCTCATACTCGTGCCAAGTTATACGTGTATTCCTCCCTTGAATCTGAAAGCAGATATTCATGGCAAAGTTATTGCAAACTGTGAGGAGTGGGGATGGTGCAAGTTGCATTTTGTTTAGGATTTTTTTAAGTAAAAGTATCTCTTAAAATGGCGCCCTTTTAGATGAAAGCCTATTAAAGTAGTATGTTGTTTTGACATCTGTGTGTCTTAGTATTGGGGAAGGAAGGAGAGAAGAGGGGCATAAGAGGATTTACAGGCCATCAGCGCTTCTCTAGTAAAGTCTGATGTCTTTATCACTTGCCCTTCAGCAAGCACGCACCACCAAAGCTTGTCTTGGCTTTAATCTAGACATGAAGTGATCAAAAGCTCCATGCACCTTTTCAGAGCAGAAGGGACTGCAGCCAGAACCCTCTTCTTGCAGAGGCACTCCTGTAAAAGAGGTTCCTTTTCCCCTGATTTCAGGCCTAACATAAGCTTCACCAATGCAATGAAGAATAAATCCTTTATTGAACAGGGTTTAAAATCTGATTTTGCCCTAATACAGGAAGTGCTGTACTGAGAGATGGCACGTTCATAGTAGAGTCTGGGAGAAATTGCCTTTACTCTTTTCTTTTTAACCCACACAAATGGCATCTAACAGATCAATTCACTTCATCTAATTTTGCTGAATCTGCTTGTTTGACTTTCCTCGCTGTCAGTATCTTGCATAAATAGTTATACAAAGAAATTGTTCTTGCAAAAGGGTCTGTAGGAGGGAGTTTTTCCTCATATTCTGGGATATTGCAGTTTCTCGGATAATAGCATTTGTTCTGGAGATTGAAGCCATTTGTGACTAAATATATATGTTGTAGAAAAATACAGTTCTAATTCTGTTGCCCCTTGGTTGTTGCAGTAGCTCACAGCTTACAGTGCAGCTTTTGCTCAGTGAGATGGGCACTTCTGTGGCATTTGGGGCAACTATCACCCAGCTTTTAGAGCTGGGAACAGGGTTAGTGGTGACACATTTTCTTTGGGAGTTAATCCCCATGTGGAGTGTTTCAGTGTATGAGAGCTCTGTCTCTCTGTCTCTGCTATGTTTAAGTTTGGTGAGATGTGTTGGTATCCTGCTAAGTGGGTTCTCCAGATTGGTGTTGTGCAGAACTGGCAGGCTCGTCTTTGACAGCCTGTTTGTTGAAGTTGCTTACAGAGAAGAGTTGTGTGGCGATAACTCGGGGTGTTTGTATTTTTCAAAGGCAGAGCACTCAAGAGCTGCTTTTTCTTTGCTTTAAGAATGACTAAACAAATCCAGCTGATTTGCCCAAACTTCCCTGAGAGGCAAGCTTTCAATCTAGACCTGCTTTGTGAGAAATCCAAGTGTGGATCAGTCTTCCACTTCTAAATGTATATTTTCTTTAAATAGACCACTAGTCTTCTGGGCTCTAACAAAAGTTCCTTCAGCTCCTTTATAGATTATGCCATGAATGACCTTGGGCCTGTTGTAGAACGGCTTTCTTGGCCAGTTTGGCAGAAGACTTTGGTTTTTTTGCCAACTTAAATAGCAGTCTGAATTCTATGTCTCACATGGACAAAGAGAAAGCCTGTATTCTCTTTACAGAACTTCAGTTAGCACTCCGTACTGGGATCTAAGGGTGCCAGCGAGCCAGAACCACTCTTATGCTTTCTGCCTGCTTTGAGCATGTGCTGGCCTGGCTCACAGGGCTTTGTGGAGTAGGAGGAAAAAGAACTTGAGCGGGGAATAAGAAAGGAAAGTCTGTCTTTTTTCTGGATGCAAATGTACTGATGGTTTTGCTCTTACAGATAAAAACTTACGGGACTGGGTAGTTACTCCTGCAGGTATCTTTAGCCATTAGTCCACCTCTGTGCTTCTGATAGAAATGTGCCTTTTGGTGGAAGTGGTGTTTCATAGCTTAGTCTTGTGTTCAGCTGTACTAACCTTGAAGCTGGTGCCTCTTATGCATTAGTGGTTAGGTGAAACCTAACAATAATCACACTGTTCAAGTTGCATGGGAATTTTCACTGGTGTTCAGTAGGGAAAAAGAATTCTCATGATTAACACCGAGTTCAGTCCAGTTGACCAGAATTGATGGGGCTTTGGGTTGATGCAAGTGTGGATTCACAGGCTTAATTCAGACAGGTCTATCCACCAGGAGTCCTTCTGGCCAGTGGTGTTTAATACATGGAGTGACTGGACAGAAGGGGAGTGATTAGGGCACAGTCTTGGCAGTGAGAGAAAGGAATGTAGGCCCTTTGGGGCTGAGGACAGAATTGGGTTCAGCTCTGATATGCTCTGTCTGATTACTTATATTCTGAGAACATAAACCAGGAAGTGTCCTCCTCACCCAATGGAAAATGCAGCAGGGTCAGGGAAATTATAGAAATCTCAAGTATTTAATCCCTCTGCAGCTTTGGTGGTTGTGGCAAAACATTATCTCACTGGGAATCCATGCTCAGTGCCGGCAAGGCTGAGGTACCTCAAATGTGCATGGATGCAAAGCTTCTGATGTCATGGTTGGTTAAATCTAGGAAACGGGAGCTCTAAGGAATTGTAAATCCCTTCAAGGTCAGGCTGGGGCTGTGTGTTTTGGTCCTGAACGCTAAAGGCCTGCAGCAGCACTAAGGTAAGCTAAGGGGAAGTTATGTGCTGCCTTCAGATTGCCTGGATGGCATTGTAGTGTCATGCATTTAATGCCAATATTGTAACTACTCATAAGCAAAGGCCAACATGTTTGGCAGTATAGAAATAGACTTGAGGCAACAAAGATTATCAGACATGGGGCTACTTTCAGTTTTTAATAGAATTTCTCTGTCTTGGAAAGGTGTTGATGGGCAGCACTGTACAGGCATCATGATGTTCACTGTGGCGAATGTGGAAAGTAAATGGTTAGCCACTGGTTCTCTCAGTACAGCCGCAAGAGACCCCCATGGCAAAGTACTTGTTCTACAATTTCAGGTGAAATAGTGAAGTTTTTGCAAACTTGACCTCTGCAGAGATTTTTGTGTCAGTGATTTCAGGAAGTGACCAGACAAACTAAGGCCAAGTGTGCGACAACTAAATGCAATAGTCTGCTTGTAAAGTCTGCTGTGTGACAGGTCTGAGCTATGGATTGCCTCAGATTTGAGTGTGTCTGGTGAAAACCTACTAGATTTGACTTATTTCCTGTGCTTTTCCCCTGAAAATCCCCTGCTGGCTTCTATCAATGTCATGGTGCTGGGAGAGATGGATTCACAGCTCTGTCCCACTATGGGTTTTTTTTGCTACCCAAGTGTGGAACAAGACAATGTATCATGCCCAAAGAGTTTACAACCAGGAGAGAATAGATGCTTTAGAGCAGATTTCATTCTTTCCTTCACTCATTGCTTTGCTCTCTCAGCTTGTAATCTTGCAGTAACAGGGAGTGTGTGCTTGGCTGGAAGCAGCTCAACAGTGGTATTTTACCAGTGGGTTTCAGTAACTGTCAAAAGGGCAAAAGAGATTTAGCTTGTCATTCCTGCCCCTTTCCTCCAAAGTGTCATTTTGCGTGCTATATTAAAAGCTGAAAATGAAAAATCTGAGGAATTGATCCTTGTGCCTCTTTGCAAGAAATGCCACGAATCGGATTCATAATTTTCTTCCATCAGTAAACATAGGAGACTTTGCCTAAAAGGCTCTCACTGTCAGAAACCTGATTTATGTTCTGCGTGGTGAGCTAGTGCAGATGGTGGTTGGTGTAACTCCAAGGAACTGGCCTGCTTGATGAACCCCAGCTGGGTGACAGTGTTTGTGTAGACAACCTGCATTAGGTGAGCTCACAGAGCGATACCTCCATGCTGAGGAAAACAGTGGTGTGTGGCACTGCAGGATGCTGCTGAGAATTGTCCGTGTACAACAGGAGAAGCTGGAGAGAGATGGAGCTCTGCTTTTCAGCTTTTGCTGGAGAGCAGAAGTTACACTCCATGTAATTGATTAGTCCTTGTGATTGTTTGGATCTTTTCAGACTTGTAGTGGTTCTGTGCTGTACAGCTGAATGCAGCTGACTTCATCCTACTCCTTGGTCATTATATTCATACCTGAGAGATTACATTTGTTGTAAACCATTGTTTTCAAAATGCCAGTACTAAGTGGAAAACAGAACTCACTTCTCATGCCACAGGGCATGTCTGTGGGGAACAGAAGTAATGTGTTATAAAACCCCCCAAACTTGCTTTAAGTAGCTTAAAATATGCTTTCCCTCTCCTGGTTAAAAGAGTTGAATTTTGGAAGGCAGTTTGTCCAAATTTCCTTAGACTCTTTGCAAAGGAGTTGGGAAATTAATGGCTGTGATGTAGTAGGTAAGTAGGAAGTCTTTAGAGTGGGACTTGTCAAGGTCTTCTAGACTACAGCCGGTATCCTGTGGTAACTGGACTTGTCCATGACTGTATGAACCACACAACTTGCCATATCCCAGCGCACAGGTTTCCTCTGCCAGCCAAAGGAGTTGTTTATTAATATATGAAGGATAATGAAGGTGGTTTTTATAGTAGCTTTTCCAGGTGCTGTATGCTCTGCAGGGGGGAAAATTAATGGCAATTTTCCTTTATTACATGTGTTATAATTCCTGCCTTTGTCGGATGTGGTGTATGTCTTACTATTTGTCCAGTGGCTGCTGGCAAGCAGGTGATGTTGTACTTGCCAGCACTATGTAGAACATGGCAGGGGGACAGAGAGTGCTTCAGACTTATGGCCTGTTGGAATCCTATTCCCAAGGCTGCGGCACATGTCTCTGTCTAAAGGGTGTTGAGAATTCCATGTAAAACACAGAATCTCTTTGTCTACCTCTTTCTCTGCTGGTGCAATCAAAGGCATTGGTCAGAGAGGCAGTTTTGCTTTCCTTTTATTCCCTATGTTGTTTACTAAATGTCTCAGTTCAATCAAACAGCTATTCCTGCTGCTAAATGTTTCTGTGCTTTCTGGATTTACTGACACTTGGGTCTTTGTGTGGCCTTCTACAGCCCCTTTGACACAGAGAACCTGTTCTTGTCACCTGGAACCACTGCCAAGTTTTCTGTGAGTAGCAGGAAGAGCTCATTATACAACTGGACCCCACCAAATACTCCCAGCTTCAGAGAGAAATACTATCTGGTGAGTATGCCGAGGAGGGCAGAATGCAAAGCACAGACCTGAGACTTGACTCATTCATTCAAGAGGGGGTTGTATTAATGGTTGTTTTATATTAATTTAATTTTGCTGTATCTCTCAAGTGCTAGTAACATCACTGACATGTTCACCTAACCGTCAAGCCTTCTTTTGTCTCATCTACACTGGCCTGGCTGCCTTATGCAGAAGAGCCCTGTGGATTCGATCAGTTGGGTGTGTACATTTCCAGGAACAGGAACCCACAGTTCTCAGCTCTCTGTCTTTGGTGATATTTCATGCTTTTCAATTGTCTCTGTGCTCACTGATGCATCTGTTTTCTGCAGTCTGTTTTGCAACAAAGGCAGAGCCAAGGGGATGGAAATAATGAAGCTCAGCCTCCCAGCATACTGAGTTACTTGGCTGCATGTGATTTTGGTATGCATGGGAGGAGCAAGCCTTGCACCCCAGCAGAGATGAGTGAGGTGGACTCGTTCAGCTCTGAGGATCAGAAAGGGACAGAATCCAGAACTACGACTCCGGCTCTAGACCACAGGACGTTGCCATTGGTGATGATTCAAGAGACTTGTGCAGAAGAGCTGCAGCATCCTCCTCCAGATCACACAACTCTGGATATCCTGAAGAAGACGCCGTGTGTGGATGGATTTCCAAGTAACCCACCGAGTTTTCTGAGTCATCACAAAGGTGGAGATTCTTTCCACCAGACCAGAAACCACCGTCTGACGGAGCATAAAGACTTCAGCCAGAAAAGCTTGAATACTGCAAATGACATAAACCTAGATGGACATACAAAGTCAGTTGAAAAGACTCTCCAAGAAGTGTTAAATTTGCTGAAATCACATAATGTGGTGCAAGCCCAGCTGGAGAAATTGGAATACCAGGTTTCATCGCTGAGGGATAAATTAAAGGTACGTCCAAGTTTTACTCTTGGTAGGTGGTGTAGCTCCCACTGCTAGTCCTGAAACTGCAGAGGTTCCATGACGGTAATGGATTTGAGTTAATGATGTAGCAATAGTCCCAGAAAGTAGGTTTGGCCACCAGGGGTCAGACACTACTCAGAAAAGGCAGCCCTGAGAGCTGACTAGCCGGAGCCCGATGTTGCACAGCCTGTCTCAAGAGACAGTCCTTAGGTGCGGTGTGCAGGTCAGTAGCTGGGAAAAAGAAATTAAAAAGTTGCCTGCAGTCAAAGTGGAAGCGAGCCTGGGCTCAGCAGGATGTGGCAGCCTCTGTGTCAGTGTGTGACAGCCTCTGCATTTTGTCTGCTTCTAAGTTTTGTTGATGCTTTCAGATTTAGGGTGCCTGGAGATGACTGCATCAGTTTGAACTGAACGTTCTCCAGGGTCCCCCAGGTTTTGCAGGCAGTTCAGACTGCCTGACAAGTTGTATGATGCTGAAAACCTTTTTTTCTTTGGAGGAAAGGTCCTGGAGAAGAGCTTTCTGCAAGTAGTGGGTTGTATTCTGCAAACCTGGGAGCATTGTATGTGGGACCAATGTGCAGAGTTGGGAGATAAGATACTGTAAGGCTTCCTCTGAGGTCTGGAATAATAAATGATGTTAACCAGTGATCTCAAAGCAGCCTTTCCAAGGGGAAGAAAGTTACTGGTCTCTTGAAGTCCATTATTGACATCAAAGTTTTTAGTTACTACTGGAATGCAAGAGACCCCTAAGATAGTTACTTCAAGATCTAAAACAGGGAATAAGTAAAAATGGCACAAGATACAGAGAAATCAGCTCTTACATCAACCTGAACAGGCAGGGGAATCCCGAGAGGAATAAGTACAAACAGATCAAAATCCAGAAGCACATTTTGAATCCAATTAGAATGCTCTTTTTGATCTGTCTGTAGGAGGAGGTAACTTTCCTGGTGTGGTAAGAATGAAATCAGAAAAGCAAATTGATTTGTTATTAAACTGGAAAAACTCTGAGAACTCATACAGAATGGCTTGATAACTACAAATAACAGTATCTTCCCTCCCTTCCATCACAGCTCAAGCCGCTTCATCACAAACACTCATCTATGGAAAGCTTAATGGTAGAAACAGTACTGGAAAGTTTTGACTTTTTAAATGCTGACTGCAGTGCTGATGAGCTCTCATTGTTTGGAAGCGTACGAACAGCCAGTATCAGGTACGTGTCCACAGCACTTCCTTACAGGGGTAAGGAGGGCTGATTCCAGGAATGCTGCCTAATACACTGTGCTTGCCTTGCACAGTTGAGCAACAACTGTGCAGAGCTGCTACTGCTGGGAGCATCCAGTGCAGAAACCAATTGCTCTGAATACTCTGAGACTCAGAATAACCCACAGAGTATGATGGAAGTGCTTAACATGTAGGCCTGCTAGAAACAGACTGCAGCAAACAAGGCTGATCAGAATGATACTGGACAGTGTTGCCTTATCTATGATTAACTTACAGAGCTCTTCTACTTGTTGTTTTGTTTGAATTCAGTATTACAAATTGTGCACCAAACCCGAACATTCCAGAACTACAAGCCTGATCCTGGGAGACTTACTACACTCCCAATATCAAAAACTTGGGAGACACCGCAGGATTTGTCTGTGTGCTGCTTCTGCAGCTCCCATGCTGCAAATGTTATCTGGAAGCATCTTTTACTAGTATTGGTTCCCCACAATGGGATTTTGTGGGATGAATTGATCCAGTATTACTGCACTGGAAAAAGTTACAGAAATAAAGTCCTCATGTTTTTAAGAAGTGTTATCAATGCAATAAGAAAGACTGAGATCTGTTAAACACCACAGGGTTTGTTCTGTACTGAGACTGTACATCTTTAGCTTATTTAGCTATGAGAGTCTGAACTCTTTTCTTTCTTCAACAGCACATACAATGACAACACACTGCAGTCCCTGAGCTGTGACATGAGAACAGAAACAAGAGATGTAACTACAGGTGATGACAACTTGGACACACTTTTGATAACTCATCTGAAGATGTGCAAAGGCCTTTTGCAGGTAAGGAACAGTCTGTGGTGGTTTTGATTCCAATTACAAAAATGAATACATAGCTGGCTTCTTTATAAATGGAGGCTCAGAATAGAAATTGAGTCCAGAAAATGCAGCATGCACGCTCAGAATATGTCATACAAAACTGCTGCTTGATTTCAGCCTCTGGGTTTCGCTGAAGCTCTAGGTAATACCTTTGTGCCCCAAGCAGGCTGCTAATGCAGTAGGGCAGATTTGGGTTGACTTGTGTATTGATAACAGGGGATCAATTCCTTAATGAATGGAAACTGCTACTTCTAGAATGAAACTGGCAGCATGTAGGCAAGAAAGAACTCCTGCCTCCCCTTGAGACCTCATTCCTCAATTAATTTCAGCTACAGTGCTCAAGAACATTATCATCCTCAAAGTATGACCTCTGATGAGGATGGGCAGCAGAGAGGACAGTGTAACAGTTAGTATTGATCTGCTGTGCAGTTGTCAATGGACAGGGTGGAAGAGAATCAAGTGCCAACCAGCCTGTGCCAGCACACTGTGATCCACTCATCCTGTTCTGCTGAGCAGCTTTGCACTCAGAAAGACTCATCCATGCCATGATGGGCAAAGAGGCCTTTTGAGAGCAGCTGTGTGTTCTCTCATAGATTAGAGGAGTTTGATTCCAAGAGCAAACCCTCATTCATCTGGTGCTTGATACTGCCTTTGTTCCAGCTGCTAAGATAAGCATGTTGTGTTTCAGAAACTGAGCTCACCCAGCATAGCCCAGGTTGTCCAGAAGAGCATCCTGGAAGAAGTATCGGAGCAGACACAGGTCCTGGGGGATGTCTTGGATCTGTCTGTTGAAGAAAGTGAGTAACTGCATTGTTCCAAGGCATGCCTGAGGTGTGAGAGGGGCAGGTGACTCTGCTTTTGCTTCTCCAGACACATCGTTTCATCCTGAATTTCTTACACATTCATATAATTAAACCAGCTCTTAAGCCTGGATTCTTAGGGCTCATTGTTTGCTTGGTTTTCCTCTGCAAGGAAGTAAAGGATTTCAGGAACTTTGCCTCAGACCCAGTAGCTGAACTGGTTTGTGTTTAGAAACAGGGATGTTATGGATGATGGAGTTTGCAGTCAAAGAACAGCATAACAGTCTTAATAAAATCCTCTTTTATGTCTCTGCTTGCTTCACAAAAGCCCTAATGTGCAAGGAAAGTTTGGTTTGCAGTTCTTCCCATCTCGGGCCTTCCCACTGCTACATCGCTTCCATTGACTGCTGGAGGTGACAAAATGATAAAGGCCTAGTGGGAGACTTTGAAGACTTTTGGTCTCATTTTGGTAAACAGAGTGGCAGGAATGCAGGTTTTAATTGGAAGCATTTGCTGACACATTTTATGCTGAAGGATGTGAGAAGAAACTCTTCCCTGGAGCAAAGCTCTGAAAGGCCTGTGGTACAGCATGATGAGAGGAGTGTAGGAGCCTTAAATGCAGAACACAAAGAGTGGGACAGGGTTTAAATAATAGCAAGAGCCACAGGTATTGCTTCAAGTACTCTTTTGAAGTGCTGTTCTTCAGGTGCTCTCCTTCCTTTGAAGGAAAGCCTGCCTCAGCCTCTGCATTCGGGTTCAGAGTTCTCTACTTGTGAAGGTACATAAGACAAGATCTCTAAAGTGCTTGGAAATGGCACAGCGCTGGTTGATACAAGTTAAACTCACAAAGTTCTTCTGAAACTTGACTTGGATAAAACGAATTAACACAAGGCAGAGGAACTGCTATGTGTCTCATTCAGGTTTTGTAATGACAAATTTAGGAGCTTAGCCCAAGCCTGGTGAAATCAGTGCTTGCAGATGTTAAACTACTGGCAGCAAATCTCCAGCTTTGAACAAAGCCATCTACACAACACAAACGCAAGCCAGTGCTGACACATCTCTACATGTGCCATCTGGTGTCTCTTTTCTCATATGAAATCCAAAATCTGCTAGAGCTTACGGTCTTTAAAATGGGATTTTTCAGTTATTCAGAAGATTAAGAAGAAGAAGCACTACCTGAAGATCTGGAGTGACCTTGCAGAGCCCAGCAGCATCTTGTTTGCTTCAGCAGAAAGATTCCGTCACGCACTAAAATACACCCTGATGCTCAAAGTGAAGGAGAAATACCCCCGTCAGTTAGAAGCAGGTACTGAGCTGCCACTCAGGGTTCCATTTGTTGCATGGCTAAATGTTGTCTTTATGCACTTTAAAACTAAACTACAACCCTGACTTGTTTGAAGCAGTTTACATTTAACCAACCTTTCTTTTTTCTTTTGTTCTTCCCCATGTTGCTTCAGTACTGCAGAGGTTGCTAGAGCAGATTGTCACTTGTGATGGGATGCTCCCCTCCCTGCCCCTCCAGCCAGAACTGGTGACTTCATTCCAATTTTACAGCTATCTGGAGAAGCACCACATCACCAGCCTGGAAAAACACTTGGGAAAACTTGCTAAGGAAGGTAAGGGCAGTGCTTGGCTCCTTCCCTTGAACTGACAAGCCCAGCAGCTTGCTGCTGCTCCCCAGGTTACAACTCGGGATCAGAGCAGAAAACAACCCTACCATTGCATTGACTATTTGTATCCATTTTAATTGCCCTTATGACCATGTAATTTTAATTAGAAGAGGAAAGACAAGCCTGGCTCCCGTATCTAATGGGGGAAAAACAAAGCAGAGGTGGGAAGTTGGGTTTATCTTAAGTGCCCTAAAAAGTGGGTCTCTGATAGTCAGAAGTTCATGCAGAAACAGTTGGCAGCAATATAGGGCTGGCTTCAGGGACTGAGTAAATGTCTGCAGCTCTGTCTGTTGTTTGCTATTACCTATGTCTGGTTACAGCTGCAGTTACACATGTAGCGTGAGTCTAGCACGTGACAGCACTTACAGCTTGGACTGTGTCACAAAAGAATTACTTTAAAAATAGTCCTGATATTGGCTGCATCTTTAGTCTTGCTTTGATGCGGGTGAGTCATCTGCGGCAGGCCTGAGGTCTGTGTGGTGCTGGCCAGTGAGGAAGTCCTGGGATAGTCTTCAAACTGGAACTGCAAATCCAGTGCCTAAGCTCATCTTTTTTTAAGAGACAGAGGTTTTGCTCTTTGACCAGTACAGCAAGATCTGCCAGGGATGGTTCCAGCATTTTGCTTAATGGCATTTTCCTTACTGTAGGACTGGTCTGCTTGTCCTAACACCCAAAGGTGTAGGAGTAGGTGCGGTGCTTTAGCACTGCATGTTGTACTTGATGTACCAAAGGCTTCACTGCACTCTGTGAACTAATAGTGTGAAATAAACTCTGCTCCATTCATCAGATGGTCTTGGCGTAGGAGGAAATGGAACAATGACAGGGAGAGAAGACAGGATGGTCAAAGGGCCAGTTGTCCTGATTTGCTTCCTGCATGCTTGGCTTGTGCCTTACCCTTGTGAACAACCCCTGGTGGCTAAAAGATACAGAATTAGAGGGGTTTGTCTTCTCTTGGTAGTGCCCTCAGCTGTCAGTGATGCTGCGTTTTCTCTTGCAGTGATGCTGATCGAGGAGCTGCAGTGCCCTGGACGGCTGAAGACTCTTAAGAAGCTGAAGGGAAAGAGGCTGAACCAGCTCCAGCCGCTGCCGCAGACACTGCGGCTCCTGGGGCTTCTGCAGCTGGACGACAACCACCGCGTCAGCAAAGCGGCCACGGGCTGTCTGTGCCGTGTGGCGGCGAGCCGGAACTGCAGGGGAAAGGTAAAGGCTGAACTGTTCCCAGCTTTTCTGAATGGATGCTGAAATACATGGATCTGGTGTCCTGGAGTAGTGATGCTGTCTGCTCTGACCTCCTAACTGGAACCTAAACTACGTCAGTGCTCAAGTGACTTGTTCATGTCTGTTATTCAGTTTCAGTGCTTAGGTCAGGTTGAATTTCAGTGTGCAATTATACTGTAGTTCATAAAATGTTTCTTTTTCAATTCAGGCACTCTTGTTTTACACTGATGCTTTAGCTGACTCTGACACAAGACTTCAGCAAGCTGCTTGTCTGGCTCTTAAAAACCTCAGAGTAAGTATATGGCCCAAACCGCCACATGCAGATGTGTATCTAGCTTTAGTTTTGAAGCCACTAGGATTGCTTTTTCAGCTTCCTTATCTTAGGAATTAGTGAATTTTTTGATTGCCAAAGTTCCTAACTATTTATGCTGCTATTCAAAAGGCAGCAGCACAGGGGGCTTCAGGGATCTGGGAGTGTCTCAGTTTGATGTGAGAGGCACAGTACAGTGGTAGAAAGAGTGTGTTTTACCTTCTACAGCATTGTTGTTGGTGAAGGACAGCAGCCACTGTCTGACTGGGGGACATCTTGCATGCAGAATTAGCCCCAGTGAGCTGTACGTGGAGCTGGTTCTAAAGCTTTAATGTAGAAATTGAAAGTTAAATCTGTTAATCTCATATTCAACACTAGCTGATTATAGCCAGGAAATAACAGTAACATTTGCATCGCTGCTGTAAGAAGCTGCCAGAACAGATGTAAAGCTTTCCAGCCACCACGGTTTCGTAGTGAGCTTGCATACAAGGCATTACTGCGAGCACAGTTTCTACAAACAAATCACAAGACAGGCCCAACAAATCATAGCATCAGCTAGGTTGAAAAGAACCTTTAAAATAGGAGTCGTATCCTCAAAGTCAGCTTTGCAAAGCAGCCACTGCCCTTGCACAACCCGCAGCTGCCCTTTCTGGGAAGGTCCTGAATGGTTTGTGCTGATTTAATGGTGCTGCAGCAGTGACCTGTGCCTGGGAACTTTTGCACTTTTTCTGTGCCCTAAAACAGGAGAGGAAGTATCGTTCCTTCTTAAATTACTGAGCATGATCAGAACTGATCTGTTTGTGGGGGTAGGAAGGAAGGTGACAGTGGAACTCGGATGCAAGGAGAGATGGGAGTCAGTATGGATGTGTTTACCTTGCTTGCTGAAGAGCTACTCTTGCAAACTCTTCTATTCTCACACAGGGAGTTGAGAGCATCGACCAGGTTGCCCGGCTGTGCCAGTCTGAAGCTGAGGAAGTGAGGAATGCAGCCAGGGAAACAACACTATCCTTTGGTAAGTCTGTTGTACTGCTTCTTAGTAATGTGAAATGGTGCAGAACCAGAACAGTCCTGAACACATGGGACAATGGAAATACTTTATCAACAGCTACTTCATAAACACTGAGATAAACTTTGTACCACATGTAATAACCGCAGGCTCTGTTAAGAGTCTGCAGAACAGGACCAAGGCCATCACTGTAGGATAAAGTGCTTTAAGAGCCACTAGCCTTCCTTTTAAGAAGGTGGCAGGTAGTACTGATGGTAGTGGCATCAGCAACATTCTCCTAGATTTTGTAACAAGGACATAAGAACCTGGCAGGGTGACAATAAAGCCTCTTCCAGCTCTGAGATTAGTGAGGATGATTGAAAGGTCTCTAAAATACAACAAAAGAACAGCAGACTTCTTTGGGTCTGGCAATCTTGTTTAGCCACCTACAAACTGACTGGTTACTTCTAATCTTGATATTCCTATTCTTCTGCAAGTGGTTCCACTCAATACTGGAGGGGTAGAGTGCAAACAAAATGGTTTTACACTGGCCCATGTCCTGTTACTTCACCTGGACTCAGCAGACCTGCAGTGGAGCGAGCCTTCAGTGATGAAACACAGGTGTTCCCTGTGTGCTACCATCAGTACTTGTGCTTCTGCTGAGGGCAAAGAGCATTGCTGCTGGGGAGGGTGTCCAGTTTATTCAGGAGACAGCAGTTTCCCTCTTCTGTTCTTCCCAAAACCACTTCAGTTCACACTTAGTCCTGGGGATCTCCAGACTTGCTTCTGGGAAACACAGATTCACGTGCATTACACAAGTTTTCCAGCTGTGATGTTCCAAGTTGTTACTCATGTGGAAACATTTACAGAAGGGCTGATTTTTCCATGGTGGCTTCAAGTAGTTTTGGGGAAACTATTCCCTTAGAAATGTGTTTGTCACTACTGAGAGTTCTTGTTCTGAACAAGCTCACAACAGCAATATTTCCAGAGTCCTGGCGTTTAGTGTTTCTGGCTGCTTTCTTGTCCTCAGTGTGGGCTGTCCTCTCTTTCCCTGCAGGTGAACAGGGCCGGCAAGCCTTTGAGAAGATGGACAGGATTTGCTGTGAACTCAGAGACACTGTACAGCAAGAAGCTGAAATCGAAATCACAGTATTTTAGCAGCAGGTACAAGGAGCCACATAGTGTTGTTCCCACAGCCACATGTAGGCACCGGAGGAAATGGTTGTGGTGTTCGTTGATGTCTGGTTTACTTATGCCCTGCTTAAGTAAGCACAGGTTTATTCCCAAGGGGGCAGTTCGCAGTCTGCATGAAGCAGGTGGGAATACTTTTTTTTAGTCTCAGCATATGATGAAATACCAAGTGCTGGACAAATCAAAACTGGGATCTCTTAAAATGTGGAACCAGGTTGAGTTAAACTCCCCATCTTACTGGAATCAGCTGCCCCTGCTCAAGCTAAGTCAAATATGAGCTATTTTTCTGTGAAGTCTTTTATTTATTCCTTATAGAGGAGAGAAATGATCACTCTCCAGCAGTCCATCTAGAGACCAAGCAGACACCAGGTCAGTTACAGCAACTGCCACATCCATAAAGACTATCCAGTGCTAGTGCTTTGTTTTTCCTTTCCTTGTACAGTTCTGTTGCATAAGGAAAGCTTCAACAGCCAATTTCATCATCATTGCAGCTTAGGACAGGGACTAAGCAAGGACTGACATGTGGATCCTCAGCAGTTACTGTAACTCGCTTGTGCAGGTCTGAGAGACATGGACAGCTCTGGATAAGTTGGTTTGTTGTCATCGTTGGTTTTAAGATGTATTCATTTAGCCATAGGTCAAAACTTCACATAATTATACATCATTGTCAGGCTCCTTACTCAACTTTGGCTACCCTCCAGTGAGCTCACTATGAAGAGAAGCCTGGCTTCAGGTAAAATACTTGACAGGGTTTGGCTTTTGTGTGTATATATTTTTATATAACTTTTTCTATTCAGTATTTATTTGTTGGATTTCATCCTGTTTTCTAAAATTCTAATAAAACATATGAGATGAGGCCCTGTGAGTGCTCCATAGTGCTGGGCACAGGCAGACAGGGCAGTAACCCCTAAATGGAGGGAGGGTCTGAGCTCTACTCAGGGTGTCACACACCACTCCTGGGGTCAGTCTGTCACAGGTCCAGCAGCTCACACAGGCTGAGCTGCTGTTCTGCTGTTGGGATTGAGTTTGGGGATGTGCAGCTTGCTTACACAGCTGGAGGCTGCACTGAGGAGGGCTGGGTAGCAGGCTGTGGTGCTGGGGTCATGCTGCACCACAGCAGAGTGAAACCGCACAGGCTGCTTACCTGTGCTGTGATGCTGCTTTTAATGTACAGATTTTTCCAAAGGCAGGAAAAAGAAGCTCTACTTTGGGAAGTCCTCCACAGCCCCAGGCCTGTCTCCCCCACAGTGCCCTGTCCCTAGAAGGGGATAGGGCAGCGCAGTCACCTTTCTGCCTACACCAGGCTTGTGATGTACCACCACTCCATGCGACTTCCGACAGTTCTCATTCCAAGCACCTCTAAAGACATAAACCAACAGGTAAATACACCAACAGCCACCACAGTGTCAGAGCTGCAGGTTAGGTACATACAGGTCCACCACCCTGTGTCTGCCAACTGCATAGTGGCACAAGCAGGGCTCTTTGAAAGCCCCGTCCTTGAGCAGTACTACACTTGTGTTATTACACTAATTGCCCGAGCCAAAGCTGTTAAATTTAACTGTTTAAAGTGAAAGACTAGAGCAGGGAGATAAAGATCCTACAACTCTACCTGACACGGTGCTTGCTTCACTTACCTCTCTCTTGCTGGAGCTCTGACCTGTATGTAAGTTGTCCAGTAACATTTAAATCCCATTCCTTGCCAGCCCTCCCCCCAGGAAGAGGGGAAGCAACACCACTCGCACGGACCTTCTTTAAAAAAGAGTTTTATTGTTACAACTAAAATGAGAACTGAAAACTCGTATGGGAAATCATTGTAAAACTGTACAGGTTACTCCGAGACCTGGAACTGTTGTACCAAAACATTGAGCTTTTTTGGGGTTTTCTTTTTTTTTTTTCTTTTTTTTTACAAAAGTTTATTCTATGGCAATCTGTAAAAAAGAAAGACCTGATGAGTAAATATTTGCTTAAGGCATATAGCAGAGCAGCTCACTAACTTTCTAACAAGTTTAACATGGATGTTTGTCCATTTTCCAAGAATAGGTTAACCAATACACCCACTTTGAAACGCTACTGTATATACACACCCAAACTACTACATACATATACAGGACATCAAAACAAAAATGCATACAGTTGACCCTAAACCTTACACACAGCTCACCAGACTCTGGGGACATTCCACAGCCTATCCCAGGACAGGGGATGCTTGGAACAGACGGAGAAATGGCAAAAGCCAGGGGCAGGAAGAGGGATGGTCAGAACTTTTCTATCAGCTGCAGAAGCTTTCTCTTGTGGGAGTAATTTCCAAGTGAACTGTTCTGCACCCAAAGGAAGGATGCTGTTTTCTTGTCAGGCCTAACATTTAGTATTCCCTCCTGGGAACAGGGCATTCTTTCAATGACAGGTCTTCCTTCTCAAATGGGCCACTGCTGCAGGAGCTGCATCTCTGCAGGTCACAGCAGGCTGCCACTGAGCTATGGCACAAGAGGTTTTCCTCTCCTTTTCCAGCGGCAGCATGGCCAGTGAGCCCTGAACAAGCTGTGCTGTTGCCTGCCCCCAGTGCCCTGGGTGAGGTGTGGGTAGGGCTTCCTAAACCCTCTGGAATGTCTGTACTATACTTACTCAGCTGAAATGAACCATGCTGAACAACCAGGTTACACTGAGTATGCAGGAATTCAATAGAAAGTCATGCCAAGGATTGGGCGAGTACATGTTATCCGATAAACATCAAACCAGTCTAGCGCTGAACAAAGGGACTTTCAGCAACACCCTTGGAACCACAACCACTTAATGATCAGGTCATGCAAATATAGTTTTTGGGCACATCAGGAAGCAGAAATATAAGTTCTTTCACCTTTCAAGCACGTGGTATTTAATCAGAACACTAGAAGACTTTACATGCATTTTAATACAAATGGGGTACAAACGTTGCCTTAGAACAATATTCTACCAGATGATGGGAGAGAATAGTGGGGACAAAGCAATCACGTAATGTATCTTAAATACACAGATGAGCTATTATATATTACCATTTTTCTATACTCATTTTTCATGTTTCCAATAATATAACTAAATATTGACTGATTACAACATTCCTCCTTTCAAGTACTGGTCTGACCAACAGTCTCACAGGTAAAGTATTGACTCCCAGTACTACCTGAGGATTTATTATTGTACTTTTGAAAAGCCCTTGATGCAAGCTTAACAAAACACAAAATAGAAATAACTCCCCTCCCCAGCCCCCCCCCCATTCACCAACTTATTTACTGAAGGAAGAGCTACACCCGGACAGCTTTGCACAAATAAATATGGAGTGGAGAGACTTTATATAAGGTACTCCATAGCGATGCTCGCACTGAGAATGGTGGTTAAGTGCTATCACTCTAGAAAGACTTTAGAAATAAAAAGAACTGATTAGTAACACTGCTGTAAATCAGCTGTCATGGTTTCAATCACTACAACCTCTGGTAGTGAGTCCACTCCTCTGCGCCATGACGTGAGCAAAGACATCTTTGCTGTTATCCTATTGATAATTTGGTAATACACGAGGAACAGCACTGACTAAGAGTTAGTGCAATGCCGACTTCCAGTCACAGTTCTACCAACGCACCCAAATCCTTATTTACAAGCACTTTACATGATTCGAGTCCCGGGTGCGGTGCAGGGGCAGCATCCCCATCCCCTGCTGCAGAGGTGCAGGGCTGCCCCTTGCACCATCTGCCCCGTGATGCTGAAGAGCGAATCTTCAACCAAACTAAAGCCAGTACATTAAATCTTTGCTTTGAACGAAGCAGCACACGAACGCTTGCATCATGAGCCAACTGATACGTCCACAGACCAACACAGCTTCTATTGAGCTTTTTATGTCTTAAGGAAGCAGAGCATTAATTGCTCTGGATTTGCTTCAACGCTTTCCTGCTCATCACCTGCGGTCCCTCCGAGTATATCACCTCCCCGGCCCTCGCAGGAAACTATTCCTTACAGAGCAGAGTGAAACTGCATTTTACATTCCAAATGATGAGGTTTAAGCACTGGTCCGTCTGAATGCCAGCTGCGCAATGCTGGTGGATACGTTTTGGTTGAATTTCCCTGTTTCTCTTCCACCCCCCCCCCCCCCAACCTCTCCTAACCTAGAATGTAAAAGTAAAACCAGCTTTACAGAGGATGGTGCAATGTAAATAGGCGCATGTGCAAGTAGAGTGCAACAAAAGTCAATGAGGGGATACAGTTACTAAAGGAAAAGAAGGAAAAAAAGAAGAGCTTGACATGTTGGGATACCCTGAGCAAATGCAGAAGCCTGTTTCTATAAACACATGTAAAACAATAAGCTCTTTAAGAACAGTTATGCCAGGATTAAATATATCAATACCACAGGCACTGCCCACAACTCAGTCTGCAATGATGAAGCAAGGTAAAAAAACCTCTAAGCCAAAGACCCCAATCGCAACACCCATCCCCCAGTGCCCTCCCCTTCCAAAAGGGTACATTCTTCAGGTATGTGGGGTTCTTTTTCTGTTTTTGGGAACTCGTCAATATAAGTCATGTATTTGGTTACAACACTTGGAGAGTACAAGCAAGTTTCACTTGTGCCTAGTTTTTCTGAAACAAAAGAAAAAGAACAAGAACTGGCTTTTTAAAAAAGGCTAAAAACAACAATGTGTTGTAGTTCTACTATTGAGTCTAAAAAAAGAAAGAGAGGAAAAAAAAGAAAGAAAAGGAAAACAGACTATTTGGCATTTTCTCTGCTTACTCCTGAATATTTTAAGGCCCTGAGATTAGAATATTATGTTCTTGGGACCACAGGGCTAGATAAAACCCTAGTGCATCAATTCTCTCTTTAAGCCCTAACCAAAGTTCCGGCCTTTCAAGCTAAGATCTACCTCCACTGAGATGAGGCTCAGGCACCTCCGTTTGCTTTCCTTCAGAGGAGCAGATTACAAACCCATGGAATCGGTGGTGTTTTCTGCAGGGTCGCTCTTGCTGACACGTCCATCAATGAAAACACACCCTGTAACAGAGGTAAGCTCCCGCCGTCAGGAACGTGAACATGCATATATTCACTAGGAATGGCTTCCAGGTTGTCACCATGTTGTCCTCATCCTCTTCTGAGCTCTCCTTCTTCTTCGACTCTTCTTTGTGGGGTGAGAGACGCAGGTTTTCACCAACAGTTCTCCTCCGAATTTCAGTGTCTTGACTAGTGCTTAAGGACAAAGAAAGAGGCATTCAGTGCCGGAGGGAAATGACCCCTCAGTGCTGGACTCTCCACTCATTTGGTTGCTCTCAATACTAGTTACCATGCCGGATGGCAGCAGCGGACATCATCCGCTTCCACACTGCTCCGGTAAATCGGGAGTGACACCTAGTGGTTAAGCAGGCAGGAGCCCCGGGATCTCTGCTGCCACGTCCACAGCAAGTCCTTACAGTTGAGGTTACAATCACAGGTAAAGTCCTCTGTTCATGAGCCCACTCCTTTCATCAAGAGTGGCTTTGCTTGCAATTCCTTTCACATTTCTGAGTGTGGCTAAAGCCAGGCAGCCTAGTTGTCAGCCACATGACTAATACTGCCTCTGAGTAGTGAAAGAGCTCCTCTGTAAATTAACATATACTGCACGTAAATCAAGGCTGAACCACCTCATTATGCTGCCACCTCCCCTTTTACTAGCAGGATCCTGTAAGAGGCCCTGGCTTATGTGTAGAATTAAATGAACATGAGCATAAGAGCTTTACTAAAAAGAGTTTGGGTTGGAACTATTACACTAGCTTGACCAAGGTGTGTTCAAGCCCTTCTGTATAAAAAGCTATTTATGAGCAAACAACCTACAACCTCTCAACTCCAGAAGCCAACTGGACACTCTTCCTTGGACACTTAAAAGAGGGAAACTAAATGTGTTACCTGTCTGTGATCAGTGGCACAGATGAATGAGCTCTGCCATCCGGAACAGTCTCTTCCACAGTGCTGACCAAACACCTGATCTCTTCCTCTACTACTTGATGTTTAGGAGGGAATTCTGTGTGTTCGTGCATCCTTCCATTGTGCATTTCTGATGTTCGCTTTGGTGGTCTGGGAGGTGGTGGGGTATGTTCAGGAGGTGGGTCCAGGTCTTCATTGGAGAGCTCTTTCCACTGTTCCTTCAGGGAAGAAAAAGCCCTATTAAGCTTTTCTCCATTTCTTTTACGTAACCTACTGTAACTTTTAACATAGCAGGGTCTTCGTACTCTACCTGTTCATCTGCATTGAAAAAAAGGAACTTATGGAGGCACAGGAATTCCTCAGCCATGTCAACCCTAACTATTCCATGATTCTATGATTCTGTGTCCAGTAGACACAGCTATAAATGCAAGAAATTATCACCTACTTCTGTAAAATTCAAACAGTGCAAAACAGAATCAGCGCTGCTGGAGTTCTGCTTGCAATAAAACAAGCTTAGAGGATTTAAACATGATACTGCAACTTCTGGCATGTTAGAAAGTTTATATGATCTGAAGTGAAACACAAGGCCAGTGAAGTCAGTCTACACACCAGTTATGGTGTTGTAAAATACACAGGACCACCTCTTATATCATGGGTACTTTTGTGAAGCTTCTTACATACCACACTGTAGATCATGGCAGACTGTTAAGCACTGTATTTAAGAACCCCATAAAAACTACTGAAGCTAAAGCAAGCATGAAACGTTTCTCTATTCTGCTCATCCCACGTATCCCCTCAAGTTAAAACAGGCTATGCAGTCAATAGGACTCACTTGCACTGAAGCATCTCCCATAATGAATTTTGCCCCTTCAATAACAGCTAGGTAGGAGAAGCGGAGCTGGTCTGCTGTCTGTATGAGCCCCATGCGGTACTTCCTCATCTCCAGCAGGACCTGTTTAATGTCCACAGAAGAAGGATCTTTCCGCTTGTCCATCTGAAGATAAAAATTTGAAACAAGCTTTATGCTCTGATGAGATCTCAAGGACTCATTTTGCAGGAGGACCTTCACATTACCCTTCATACTATCGAGTTGAACTCACACAAAACCGGCAGCAGCAGCTATGTACTGGGTCTCTAAAAGACAGCCACTTGCCCTCAGAATGTTGCGTACTTCCCCCTTTTGGCCTTTTTTGTTTTGAAAATATAATTAGGAAAAAAACCCCACCCAGGACGTTTTAACCTAGGCCTGACTTCTCTGTATGACTGCCCTCAGACAGGGACAGAATGAAGCCAAGGGAACTGCACTTTTATCCTGAAGTCAGGACAATTTCCTCCTGCCTAAGGCAAAGCTGACTGTAAAAGGAAACACATCAGATTTATTTTACATTGTTCCAGGACAGTCCACGCTGTTACTTGGCGGACATCAGTGATTTTTTTAAACCATGAGGGCAAAGCCTATCTTTGTGAATCACACTAAAACCAGAGACTCTCTTTCCCCAGGCTCAATATGGCCAGTTAAGAACAAAATCTGCCTTGGAATACACTTCCAAACCAGAATATGAATAAGGTAATGGGGAACAGCATGCAAAACACTTCACAGCACATACCACAGCTCTTTGTAAACCACAACAAAGAGTAACTCTACAGACAGACCGCATAACCTGGAATAAGTAGTTCTTACCAGTAGAAGACAAGTATCCACCAAACAGAAAGTTCCGGATCTCCCAATCCCAGCGCTGCAGTGCACCACAACGGGCCCATGCTCCGGGTTAAGCGAGCCAGACTCCCTCACTTTGAAAAGGAAATTGAGGAATGAAGCAGGTGACTCTGGGACGCCAAAGTCAGGCCACGTAGTATAATGAAAGTGCAGAATCTCTCTGGTTTCCTGTGTCTGTAGAAACAGTATTTAGGAAGTATTTTAGCTTGGATACACAAGTCATGATTACTCAAAGCACAGTTGTCTATAACAAGTTCTAAGCAGCAAATGCAATTCCTAATGGATTTCCCTAGGAAACAATCACTGCTCTCGTGAGACCTCACTTGGAGTACTGTGTGCAATTTTGGGGTCCTCAACATCAAAAGGACATGGAACTGTTGGAAGAGGTCCAGAGGCCATGAGGACGATCAGGGGACTGGAGCACCTCCTGTATGAAGACAGGATGAGAAAGTTGGGGCTGTTCAGCATGGAGAAGAGAAGGCTGTGTGGAGACCACATAGCAGCCTTCCAGTATCTGAAGGGGGCCTATAGGGATGCTGGGGAGGGACTCTTCATGAGGGA
>JASSUY010032454.1:0-37011 GCA_032466535.1 Forpus xanthops | reverse complement strand
AGTGGGAGGTGTCCCTGCCCATGGCAGGGGGGTTGGAACTAAATGATCTTAAGGTCCTTTCCAACCCTAACTATTCTGTGATCGTAGATTCGGCTTCAAACATTTTTACCTTCAAATCGGTTTCAAATTTTGTTCTTTTGAAAAAAATTTAGCTACTTCTTTTGAAACTAACTCTGACTTCCATGGAATGGAAGCATGTGTCTGCTCAGCTCTGTGCGCCACTCAGACTTCATGGCTGTCACTACATCTTTAGAACAGCTGGCTTAAATTCAACTGACAAAGTTCCACCAGGCTAAGGGAGCTTTTATAGCCACATAGCTTAGAAACTAATGACAAATAATTATCTCTGTGAAGGTCTCCATTCTGAGCAAAGGAAATTGGATAAGTAAATTAACTAATTTCTAACATGGCTTGGTTTATTCAGTAGAGTTCAGTATCACCACAAGATAGCTGCCACTGCCTTCCATTTTCTAATGACAGAAATGAAGTACCTCAAGTTATAAAAGCCCTTTACACTTTCTGCAGACAAAGCCCTCACATTTGCACAGCTGTTTCTTTACAGGTTTGTTCCCACCCTAAATACTTTTTCTAAGACTACTAACCCACTGCTGCTCACATCCTCAAGTACTGAGCTACAGCCCTCAAATATGTCTATGGCAGACACCATAGTTAACATGTCACAAACTACATCAACTAAATCCTTACTCAGGCATAACTGAATCAAATTCGTATCTGCTGTCACACTTCTTGGCAAAATGAAGCATGTGAGACACTAACAGATGAGCAAGGGAATAATTGTGTTTTCCAGTAGTGAGCAGCACACAACAGAACGCAGGCTAGCATATCCCAGCACATACACGTAGCCCAGCATTGAAGACCTAAGACATCATCTTCAGTGACCTGCACTCAGAGGAAGTTGATGGTGCTCTTCCTTAGCTAGCCTCCCCAGGGAGCTTTAAATCAGCTCTCACTGCTCTAATACAGAGCAGTGTTGAAGAGAAGAGGAAGGGTGGGAAACGGCATGTATGCTTTCATTTTGGTGTTGCAGAAAAGAAGAAAAATATGAAAGAGGAGGAAAAAAAGGACAAAAAAAGGAAGAAGAAAAAGGATGGTAATGAAAGATGAAAGAAAAAAGAGGAAGGGAAAAAAAAAAAAAAGGAAAAGAAAAGAAAATAAAGAGTATTTCCCTTAAAGCCAGTGGTCTGATCCTTGTATTGAGCTCCAAACAGCTTATTGCAGGACCAGGACTAAAGCACTGCCTGCTTTCTGATGAAGACCATCAATGGAAAACCTGAAGATTTAAGCCAAAAAACCCCTAAATAAATTACCTTAGAACAAGACACATGTAAACATGGACCTTAACAGGATAAGCAATTATTTCAGCTATAATGCAAAAGCACTAGAACATCTGCTAAGTGATTTTGTAAAGGGCTCTCTGAAAGGCAGTGACAAACTAACCTTCACACTCGGTGTATGGCTGAGACATGAAAATGACTGTAGTTTCCCCATATATGTTCCATAAATACTCAGGAGTTTCATTTCCACAACACCCAAATGAGAGGCTGAAGAACAACTCCAAGCAGAATCATCAATTCCAGACCAAAATCTGCTATAACTCACGACCACCTCTTTCAAGGCCTTATCGATGAGGAGGCAAATCTCACCTCAGAGGGACTGAAGAACCTGACTGGTGCTAGTTTCTGTACTTACTGTAAGGTTTTCCAATTCTAGCTGTCGTACTGTGTAATAGGATTTTATATCTTCAGATATCAATGTTAGCTTCAAGTTTGTATCTTCAAAAAACATTTCTTTCTCCTCCTTCTGTGGCCAGTACTGTGCACACTTGACCTAAAACCAAATAGGAGACACTTATACATCATTTATGTTTGTGTAAAAGGCAAGGAATAAACATCCTTAAATATAACATTTTCTTACGAGATAATTTCTTCATCTGCTTTTATTATATGGAGGACCAGTTCTAATGTGAAGAGCAAACGTCTTCCTTTGTATTGCAGAACCACATCTCCACTGAACCTATTGTACAAGTCAAATTATTCTGACCTTGACTGAATCAAGGATCAAGGACAGATCTGTTTAGGCAGAGCTCTCTTTCTCCCAGACATAAGCTCAAAGAGTGCGACTTCCGTAATCTAATCAAAATCACCAACGCCATTATTTGGTTTAGCTTGTGTCAGAACAAACAAACCCACAAATCTAATAACTGTCTAGGTATAAAAGCTCTCTCAACACTGCCAAAAGCTGAGGTTTGGTCTACTCGGCATTTTATTTATTACCCTCATGTCACACGTTTTCATTTCAAAAAGAAGAGATAGATGCTAACAAGAGCAGAACATACTGTGAAAAGCATTATGCATTCCACGAAGAAGCTACATATAGAGAATGACAACACTGCTAATTTGCAAGTGTAACATCAGATGAGATTTTGGGTTACTCCATTCACTTACCACAGGAATAAAAATAGCAGTGAGATCATTTGGATTTTGCATGGCACAGTTTAGAAGTAAAGAGCCAAACAAAACCCCTGCATTCAGCAAACATTCCCATTACGTACTTCTGACTGAACTTCAATTTTCTCAGTGAAGTATCACAAAGAGCTGAGTTTTGCAAAGCCTGCTACGTGCTAGGAGCTGAAATGAGTCAACCAAATAGCAAAGTAGCACATTTTGCAGTGAAAAATTGAAGCGAAGGACTAAAGAAACTCATCAGCAACGTGAACAGGAAGCCTGCAGCCAAGTTTCTGACAGTTAAATCTAAAGATATCATGACTGGCTGAAGTGGCCAGCTTCTTCTGCCATTAAGCACCTCTGAAATGGGATTATGACCACCACCTAACCATTGCCAACCATGCAACAGAATGGATTGCTTGACATGGCTCATGTCTCCTTTATTAAAGGGCAAATAATATGGGTTTAAAGTTGACATGGAGGAACAATGGAAAAACCATTCTCAAGACTAAGATGATTCCTGAGTATTGTAATAAGTGAGAAAACTCTTCAGTAATTTATGCATGGACTAACACCAGTTCTGTTCTAACTACTTCTAGTTCTTACTCAAAATCCATTCTCTAGTTTATGAGGGTGCAGAATGCATTATAATTCTCTGCACTTTTTCTCTTATTGATGTTAAAGAGACAGCCACTGCCTTTGTGTCTCATTTCTTCACCAAATGTGTCTGCAAACAATCTTTTGTTGTGCTCCACTGTGTGGGTCCCCCACTGCTGCTTGCTGAGAAGTGTAAGCAGCCTGCCCTGGGGGATCTCAGTAAATCATTTGTTCAGAACTATTGGCAGTGCAGAGAACAAGAGGGAATGGTTGGAAAGGAAGAAACTATTGAAAATATGGTTACTGCAACTCTTTTGAAGATTAAATTTCACTTGTGCTACAACAAAAAGGCAAGACTCTAAAAATTCAAGGCTGCAGTTAATTAGGACACAACTCCCTGCACAAGGATTTTCCTGATTGTTGGGAATCCTTTCCCAAAGATGCTGAAGCATGTACCACCCAGTTATCACTGGGGAATGCCCAACAAACCCCCTACCACCACTCACAAGTGTCTGTATGCTGACTACACCCTAACGTTCAACTTTAAATTCCGCATTTCTATCAGCCTTTAAAATTGCTTTTGCCTGAGGTCAGCACAGCTGCCAGGTCCACTTTAAGGATGGCAGATGTGGAATTAGCATAGAGGCAGAACTCTGACCCAAGGATGAAAACCATGCCTGGTGGTTCCTGTCTTCACCATGAGAAAGCGCAAGGCATTTCCTCTCAAGACAGCAACTACTCTATGTGCCAGGGGAACCAAAACCTTTTTTCTATCTGAAGGTAAATTACTTCAAAATTAACCTCAACTGTTTGTTCATCCACTGTTTCCCTTCACCTTCTGCCCGTTATCCAATGTAAACTTCCTAAAAGGTCTGGACACACCTTAGACCATCACACTTGTCATACTGAGTAAAGCACAGGCTTAACAGCTAGTTCCACATCACCCAGGACACCATTGCTTAAAGCAGATGCCACGTGAAGTGCTTCCAACCCTATCTCCATTCTCCTGAGCCCTCTTTTGAATTTTGTGAAACAATGACACTGGTAGAGATGCAATGTGCCTTAGTGGTACCTTTAATAATCAGAGCTCTTACTGCATGAAGGAAGCCTAGAGTCAAAGTGCCTCTCTAGCTACTTCAAAATCATTTCATAATGCTTGTGAATGAACACTTGCTGCAAATGGCCTTCGAGAGGTACAATCTGTGTACACTGAAAAGAACTACATTTAGATACCGAGGGCAGCAATAGAGAACAAATGCAGAAGAAATTAGGACCTACAATTACAAACCGAGTCATTATCTGACTGCACTAAGACTGGTTCACTGGATATTCAATTCTAGGTGTAATTTCTTAGATAAAATAACTTCTGGTCATTTCCTTCCTACCCCACCCCATTATTCCTTGAGTTGGTTTTTATTGTTGTTTTGATTGCTTGGGTTTGGGGTTTTTTTAATAAAGAAAAACCATGCACTGAACACATAGCTAGAATTAAAAGTACTTACAGATCCCTTTTCCATCACTCTGTTCAACATGACAACACCACGGCTTTTCTGTTCCCAAACCATCTCCCAGAAGTGACCACAAGTATTTGGCAAAGGTCCCTGCAGAGACAGAATCCCCAGAAATAAGCATTATTTTCTGTTAATGTCAAGGCAACATTCCCCACTAGAAGTTACTGCACCAGGCACTAAATTTCAACAAGTAACAAGCAACTTCTCATTTCAAACTGTAAATAAATGCAGTGATAGAGCTTTAAGTTCCATTTTCCCACCATGAGTTTACCCATGGTAGCATGGTTAATCTTTCCCTCCCATATAAAGCAGGAAGAGAGTTGTCTCACTTGTGAGAACACAACTGGGAGCGAAAAATGCTAAGAATCTTCTTAGAAAAGGTGCACAAAGCAATGGGGAAATAAAATCTCATTGACTAAGAGCAGAATTAACAGCTATGTTAGACTATTCTTCTATTCATCACTGTTATTCATAATACTTGAAAGTTACTTGGCTGAAGGGACATTTGAAGGACTGAAACAATGCCAGATCAGTAACAAATTATATGGTTTTCCAGAATCTTCATTGATCTGCTTTGGGACTGAAGCAATGCCAACTCCTTTTAAAGACTACTATCTACTCACAAAGTAGATGTTATTGTAACTGTGTGTTTGTGCTATGTTCCTTTGGTATTTCCTACTCCAAAACCATTGCTCTGAATTTTGGCAACACAAGCCAGCATAGTACCACTGTGCTTCTCATACGTACTATCCATCACTCTGCTTAAGCAGACTACAGGAAAGGGTCCTCAGGAAGAATAACTGGATTTAAGTAAAGACACTCAAATCCATTAAATTCTAGATCAGAACAGAAAACTAGTAACAGCTTAGCTTTACATTTGGCTTTTCCACATACCAGTTTGACCCTACGATCAATCTCCCTTTTCCTAAGTGGAGTAAGAGCTGTGTGCACAGAACCATTTTCATAGTGAACGCTTCTTCCTTAGAAGACTTTATTCTTTAGAAAAATGAAGGAAGAGCTGCTGCTTGAAAATATTAATCCCAGCCCACCTTTATCTAAAGCATGGAAGGAGAGGTAAAAAACAAGGCAAGATTAAAGGCAAGGACAGCCTCCAGCAAACTGAATGAGGACAAACAAGAGTTCTGGCAGTTGCTGGCTCTCAGAAGATGACAGGCTACCCGTGTATTTTTAAATCTGTTATATAAATAGGTGTGGAATTCACAGATTCAGTGAAAACCAGCCACTTCCACCCCCCCAAATTCCCATCACTGAAGTCAGTATTAATAGCTCTCCTCTCTCACATTAAAGGTACAAACATCAGCACTGCCCAACTTAAGCCTTTTGGAAGTTGCAGTATCAGTAGGTACATTCTTTGTAAATGGTACACAACCACCACTTTCAGAAGGATGTTTAACAAGAAACGTGATACAGCATTCTGCTTGTTTGGAACAGAAGATTCCCTAATGTATTTTAGTTAACTTCTGCCCCACTCAAATACCTGTTATAGCTCAAGTATGTTATTTCATACAGGTTTTGAACATCTTTACATTCATAAATAGAGTTCTGTAAACGTGAAGCCCTCCCTTGAGGTTCACTTCTGTTCAGAGAATTCACCAGGCCACTTAAGACCAGTGATATGAAACTACTGTGCTGGTGTTTCATGTAGAAGCACGATTCATTTCAACCACATCTAAATGCTGCTTGTCATAAGACAACATGCAGATCTGTAGAAGTACGTTAGTTTGTAGCCTCCATGGGTCTAAAGTCAAATATAGAAAGTGGCTAAAACACTCCACAAAAAGTCAGCCTGAGCTGACAGGAAGCAAGAAGGAATATGTAGCACTTCTGTATATCTGTTCTATGTGCATGTTTATATATGCACACAGATGTCAATAAGCACTTAAGTAGCCTTACAATAAAGAAAACAAACATGATAAGGCTAAAGAAAACCCACAAAAACCAACTCCAATCACCATAAGATTTTTATTGTCCACTACCAGCAATTACCTGGGTAAGGATGTAGCTCCTTTGGGCCTCTTCCATTTTTATCAAACTAGCATTGATATAGTCATTGTCACCTTGGTTTAGCTTAATTCGACTGTGATCAACTGCAGCATAATTAGAAAACACTGGTTAATGTCTATGCAACATAGCACAATCCATGCATAACCTCATCAGATGTTAGATCAAAAAAAGCCTAAAGAGTTTAATGACAGACAGCACAGAAGTGTTTGCTGGTGCTTATAACTCTGGAAATACAATACAGGTCCCTCAAGAACAGTACTACAGCAGGGCAGTAACAGATGTTGCACTTCATCTTCCAAGAATACATTGCAAGAATGGAAGTATTTGAAGAAATCCCAATGGTAATTTGCAAACCAGATCACACTGACCTATTTGTACACGTACCAAGTTACTGTTTTTAAATAAATCTCATTACACAACTGCTTATCTTTTGCAGCTTCAACATTCAAACCCATCTTGTTCTAGGTGGCTAAAGGTTCGCCTAAACATATACTGAACAAACAGAACACAGACTTATTCTTCTTGCAGACACTCAGCTACTGTTCCCAACCTAACCACACCTTCATGCAGAATGGATAAAAGCAAGAATTCCAGAAACATAATTTCATTGCTCTATTGTTAGTCTCAGCTTGCTCCACTTGGAATTAAAATAAACCAAAACACCAACACACACACACACACACACACGAATTCTCACATTTTGCAAGAAAGACAAACTGGAAGCAGTATTATCTAAAGGCAAAGAGGAACCATTTGTTACTCACAACCTCAAATATTAGAACTGCTCAGTAAAGCAAACCATGTGCAACATTACTATTCCCAGTCAACTGCCCCAAGACTTCAGGAACTTTTAACTACTAAGAGGAAGTTTTCTGACATACAGTGAGACTCTTGTCTTTGAACAGCAGACATCTGCCCAGTGGTAGAGCCTATAGAAACTCCACACTTAAATCAGGTGGCAGTGCTGCACTCCTGAAGAGGGAAAGAAGCTCCAGAACAGGCACTGTCACACAGCACAAAGGCAGCAGTTTATTGAGCCAGCTGTGGACTTTCTTTAGTGCCTAATACGTCAAGTATTATCTGCTGACCATTTAACTACTGTCCTGCACTTTGTTGCATTCCACATGTTTTGGTTGTTGCAGCCTCTCTTGCACCCTGGAAGTTCAGACTTCCCTATGCTTGGCATACTCTGTGTTGCTGCCTTTGTACGTGGAATCATAAAAAGGAGGACATGCTGCAACACCAAACTGTGCCTTGTACAGAGGAAACATGCTCAAGGATGTACTTGGCACCAGAATATGTAACAATAATAATTTCAGAAACACAAGTCTCACTAGTAGTACCCACCACCTTTGCTAATGGCCCCTTTTGTTCTAATTCTGTTCTAATTCTTCTCTCTAGAAGTCATGTATTTTATGCAACTGTTTCCCCTCTCCCAATAGAAGCAGTTATGCTTCTATTGACTAGAAGATGCTCTATAAGAATCTATAGATTCTTATATATATTGTAATGTGGAGATTCTTCTATATATATTCTAATATATATATTCTTATAGAATATATAAGAATCTATAGAATCATAGATAAGAATCTATAAGAATCTTATAATATTATAAGAATTATAAGACTCTACAGATTCTTATACTGATTAGAATGATGCTGTAGTAAGTACGCTGACACAGAAAGGATACTTGCCATCTTATGCTACTTCAGCCACTATTCTTCTCTAGCACAAGAATACAAAGGTAAAGTAAGTTCCTTTCTTCCGATTTGTGCCCACTAATACAGAACCTACTGCATGCTGCTGTAGTACAACCCTATGAATATAGCAGCATCCTGTGACATCCGTCTCAAATATAGTAGCAAAAAGAATTGTCTTGGATGCATATCCCCCAAACAGAAATTCGGTCCTTACAAAGAATATTTAGCTGTTACAAGAAGTCACTAGAGGCCAACCATCAAACACTGGAAAAGAAAGCATACTTACAGGGGCTGACATCTCTGTACCTATTTCTATTTTTGTTTCTGGGATGTTTGGCCACTTTACATGGAAAGTCACTGGCTTCATGCCTGATGTCCTGAAACAAACAAGAACAAAACACCTTAGATATTAATCCATCTAATATCATTATACCATTAGTTATTTTAAGACAAAGACCCATTTGACTGTATTTCATGTATGGGAGTTCTGGACAGAGAAACACTTTCGGCTTCAAATTAAGAAATGAATTTAAATTTATCAGAACACAAACCTAGCATTATTTGTGTATTAAAATGTTATTAGTTTGCATAATAAAGTAACAGAATATTTATCAGAGATTATGCTTTTACATTCCTAATGGAGCAATTACTCCAATATCACAGAAATTATGTGCTATACTTGTGACACAGCAGCAATTAGAAAACATTGTGACACAAAAAAACCAGCCCTGTCTACCTCCCTTGGCTTCAAACACACACATGGAGTGGTGACTTGTCCAAGATCACCTACATCTTTATCTTAGCAGCAAGATGTCATAAAGCTGCAAATGGTGAAAGTTATCTGTATCCAAGTCTCATGCTCAGTTAAAGTAGATATATGTAGAGAGAGTTTTGGATGGTGCATTGATGGCTGAACAGTTAAATGCACTTTTTTTCAAACTATCTGGGACAATTTCAGAAGTTCTAATGAGAATTCTGCTGTCCTTGGACATTAATCCCAATCTGTAGAAACAGAACTGTACACTGTGAGTAAATACTGTGTAAGTACACAAAAAATTAGAGCTAGAAAATTCAGGGTGAAGCTCTTTGATTTAACTGAAACTAATGAAAACCAGTGGAATGGATTTATTACAGAACTGATATTTCAACAGCATAATAAGTTTAAAGAATTCTAAGACAGACATGGTGCATGAAATGAATATGTGAACCTAGCCCAGAGGCCACTAAAAAATCACCATTAAAAAGAAATTAGAGAGTTAAATTCATGCCCTTTTAGTGGATGACATTAATTTTGTTAAATACTGTCAACCAAATGAAGCAGAGTCCAAAATTAATTAAACTTTCTGTCCAGATATAGCTCTATTTGTGCATGGTGTTGATCCACACCCAGGACAACCAGAGAACAGGCTTCTGCGCACATAAAGTCAGTGCATTTGGAGGGCTGCTTGTGATATATAGAAAACTTGCACAGAAAGGCTGGGCTCTCCTCCATGAATAGTTTTGAATTAGCTAAGACTCTGTTTCAAACTGTGGTAACTTTCCAATACCCGAGCAGGAGGATTTTGTACCAGCTCAAAAATCCCTAACACAGAGGCCAAACTGAACTGGTTTTCTCTTCCTCTCAGTTTTGCACAAATAATCATGTACATTGCTGACAACTTCTTTTTAAGTGTGCTATATACTGCAGCTTATTATTTGTTCATCTTTCTCTACCCTATTATTCAGTTCTGTATCAGTTTACACTGAAAGCTACATGTCAAGGGAAGAATTCTATTTTACATATACCTGCTCAAAATTAGTACAGTATTCTGAAATGGCTCCTCTCTGAAATAAGCCCTGACATCAGCTGCTATCTTTTTATAACTTAACACATGGCTGCCAGTATTTCTGCTTATGAAGAATGCAGTCTGGAGAATATGATCTTGACTGCCACAGCCTAATATCTCAAACACAAGGCAGCTAAAATGGGTGTTTTCATAAATTCCATCTCTTGACACTAGGTTGGGGACTTCGTATTTTGCAGGGGTTTATTTTTCTTCTGTACTGACTGTACAGGATTAACAAGAGACAAAACCAGGGAACTAGGAAAAATGGTTTTCTCGATCTCTAACCACATTTCCCACAGAGCCTACATGTTATTTAAGTGTTAAAAAAAGAGAAAAATAACAAAACCCTGGCATTTAGGATTCATATTATAAGAACAGCAAAATGCAAATGAAACCGGAAGACCCTTAGGCATCTTTGCTCTAAATGCTGGGTTAAATTAGCAGCAGCAGCACTAATCTATGCTGTTTCCTTTCATGACATTAACACATTTGAAACAAAGTGTCCCCTCGTTTAAAAAAGGAAACGGATGAAATGCTTCATTATGGAAACGGAATGATACAAAGGCATTCTAGTACAAAAGCTTTAAACTTAAGCATATTATGTGTATGTGCACATACACACTACTCGCAGCCTCGAAGAGTTCCATAGATTCAAATACCAACATCCCGTATTTAAGGATCTGAAACTGGTAATTTGTTGTTCCGGGAACAGAGAACTGGCTGTTACCTCACTGCCAAATACTGGATCTGTTTAAAGATGCTACCACGTCTAAAGGTTATGAAAGAATAAGAGAGTCCTAGGAGATACACAGAAAAAATGAAAAGAAGTTACCCATGGACACTCCAGAAACACAGACAATTTAAAAAGCATAATACATTTCTGGAGCATGCTTCAACAAACAAAAAAGAAATGGAGTGGGAGCAGGGTGTTAATAATATGAGGGACCGAGATATGGCAACAGGCAACCTGCTGCCCGCTGTGAAAAATCCAGCTAGCACACAGCACTTCATTTCTGAATGTAATGGACACCAATAAAATCCAAAATCCTGGAGGCTATGCGTGCCTGGACCTCAGCGTCAAAGCCAAGCCTGAAAAGAGGAGGCATGCTCTTCTCAGTAACATGGGATAAAAGTAGTTTGGGGTTTTGGTTGGGTTTTTTTGGGGGTTTGTTTTTTCTATTTGGCTACAGCAGTTGCCAGGACATCTAAAGTGCCCCCAAGAAATATCTAAGATCACTTCCAGAATATGAACCTGACTTCAGTGGATATCAGATGGCCTTCAATTGAGAAAATTATTGGAGAGAAACGATGCACAACGGGCCATTTAACAGGCTTTTTGTCCATTCCTCCAAAACCTTTGCATTGGCTATTGCAGGAGTCACATAACACTAGTGTTAAGGTGGTTTCAGAATATGTCAATAATAATACAATAGGATGATCTCCATGCTGGAGAAAGCAGAATCACTCACAAAAGGAATTATTATGCTATGAGGAACTTGAAGCCAGTGATGTCATGAGAACTGAGGACAGAGGATGAACACAGGGATTGACAAAGTTACAAAACTCCTTGAATCACACTCACAGTCACACTGCAGAGATCCTGTCAGTTAAAAGGAAGCTCGACATTTCATTTAAAAGGTCATGCAATATAAAACTTTACAGAGGAAGGGCTAGAACTGAAGTCCGTTTTCCAAAGTCAAATGCTTCTGGTTTTGAGCATGAGTCATTCCATGCCACTCATCTCCTGGTTTTATGTCCCATACCCTGTGTAAATACCCCCAAAAGCTTCAGGGGTAGAAAGAGGAAGTCTACTGAAGCACTGTTCTTCAAATGGAAAGTTCTTGTAGCTGTTCATGTGCAGCAGTGACTGGAATAAGCAGTTCTTTCATGATTTACAGGAGAAGACTGCCCTCAGTTGCGTGAATTGAGTTCCATTTGGCCTGACAGCATCACAATTCTAACCACAAAGGACACAATGCAAGAGTAGATAAGACAAAAGGGATCAGTCCCATGAACACAGCCTTGCCTTCCAGAGACCTACAGATGCTCACCAGGAAGAGGCACTCATGGTGGGTCTCACCCCCTTGTCCCAAAGCCTTCTGCACCAGAATACCTGACCCTTCCTCCTCCTATTAATACCCAACATTAGCAGTTACTCTGTAGCCCACAGCACTCTATTTCCATTCCTCCCAGCCTTCAAAAAACTCCCAATTCAGGCTCCCAACCTGTAACTCCTCTGGAATCATAAGTCTGACAATTCTCCCTTTGGACAGTAAGTATTTTCTGCAAACTTGCTCTAACCACTGGCACTCTGCACCACATTATAGCTTCCATGCATACACTCCTAGCACAACAAACAGCACATTTGACTACAATTTTCCCACCTTGTTCAGACACCAACAGGAGATTATGAAGGAGCAGATATACCCCAAAATCTTGAAGTAAGTATTAGGTCACATGAAGAACCATTGATGACATCAGTCAATTCAAGCATACCACAGTGTTACACAGATCTGCATGTTACTATTTCCAATAGAGGAAATAATGTCCAGTCTAAAGGCCTTCAGATTCAACAGAAAGGCTCCTGGGGAACTTTGCTGCAGGCCTTAATTGGATCACACTCCTTTATTATACCATAAACTCTGGAGTAGCTCAGACTCAGAGATAATGATAGACTGTCATTTTAACAGTTCTGTTCCTACGGGAAGCAGCAATTGCAGAGATCTTATCATAGGCTACAGAAGTGCACAGTAATCTATCTACTGACGTAGCCTCACTATGGAAAGCAATTCACAGCAAGTACATAAAGACTTAAATAAAAAAGTAATTTTAGCTTAGGACCTTAAAAAAAAAAGTTTCTTCATAAAGTGAGCACTGAAAACATGATGACATTGCTGTAAAGGTGGAAGAGTAAAGAAAAACTCACAGTAAAGTCAAGTGAAAGCTGCTGTTTTCTGAGGTGTCATTACAGGCTGATTTCAGAACAGAAATGCCACTACAGTTATATGAGGTGACAAAGATCTGTACACAAGAATGCAAGAAAAACAGGCAGTACAAAGGAATCCAAATACAAATGAACAGCTACTTTACACAAACGGGAAAAGGCCTTCAGATTCAGTGTGTAAGGGAGTCAAAAAACAAAAATCAAGGCCAGGTCAAATGGAGCTTTGAGCAACCTTGCCCAGCGTGCCTGCCTGCGGCAAAGGGCTGGAACTGGATGATTTTTTAAGGCTCCCTTCAACAAAAACCATTCTGTGATTCTATGATTCTATGAAATTGAGCCATTGAGAAGCAGCGAACTGACTCAACAAAAGCACCTTGCTAAGACACAGAGCATACATATCTCAAATCTTCATTCAAACCTCTTTGACAAGGAAGACTGGGTTTCTTAGCCTGTATTTTTTAAGCTTTACATCAGGATATTTGGACAGGGACAAGAAACGAGGATGTAACTTACAGATTATCTAAAGATCAGGTAAACAGGGAATTGCATCATGACATTAATTTTAACAACACGCTGCAGACTTTTAGCCAGATAAATGAAATAAATGTAAATTTTAATACACTTTGAAAACATTTTATCTAGTCTCTTAGATTTGCTTTCAAGTAAAATATGGTAGTATTGATTTTCTTACTAATCTCCATCAAAAAAAACCCAACTGACTCGTATGCCGAGCTTCTTCCTGACGTCATGCATGAAGAGAGAGAAAAGGCCAGGCTTGTTTAAAGTTCAACACCACCATTACGTGACTTTAAAAGAATAAATAGATTATATTAAGAAATAAACCCCACACTTGCAACATCATTTTCCTAGAAAGCCCCTTGCTCATTCAGCACTACATGGGCAATCTGAACAGGTTGTCATAAGCACCAGAAGCAGAGCTTCTGACACCAGTCAGCTGGTTCTAGGCACAGAAACAATCCCCAGGAGAATGTAAACTGGACACGACTCTGCTCTTAAATCATATCAGCATGTGGAAAAGGGTACTATTTTTTTCTGGGCCCATGTTTATTGCAGCTAGATTACAGATTGTTTCTCACAACTAACTAGTCAATACACCCAACCATAGAAATTTAAGAATGATGAAAGTAAACCCTGCAGTACTTTACTGTGCCCACTTTGTCACGGTAGAAAAACCAAACACTGTAAATGTTCAATGAAACATTTGCACCTGAATAGTTCCTACAACTTGGGTATATACTTCCAAAAGAGAGAAAGCCATTTTAACAGTATATTCATTCTGCAAGTTGTCAAAAGGATGACACTGCTGTAGAATAAATGACTGCAGTTCTGCAGAACTCAGCTGTTCCCATTCTCGATTTGCTTCAGTGTCATTATCTGCAATGAGGAAAAACTGATTTTTCAATTGTGCTATTTTTGAGGGCTGCAGCAGAGCCAGGGCGATCAAAGAACTCTAATATTAGGCTAAAGAATTACATGCAACTTCTCAAATTTCAGTAAGTTCAAAATACGGCTTGTCCTTGAAATTTATGACCCATAACAGAAGAAGTTCAGAGTAGCTGGCAGGAACACTCAACTTCTGCTGTTTTGTAGCCATGTACTCACTGCCAGAACAGGAAACAACTGAATGGAGGGTCAGTATCAGAAAACAACATAAGTTACCATTGCAATGGTAACTAATGTCCATTGCTATTTTTCCTTCCAGACACTCAATCTATTCCAGAAGTGTATCTTAGTCATTATTGGAAGCATAGGGACTTCTGAGAAGATGAAATGGCTTTTTCTTTACAGCTCTTGTGCAAAAGAAAAGCTTTGCCATCTGTATCATCAAACCAAGTCAGTGCCAGGAAATAAACTACAGTCTCATTAAAGTGTCAAGAGGCTCTAACTCAAGCTACTCTTCTCCTATAAGAAGAATAATCACAGATGAGATCCAGATCTTGATTTGCCCAAACATTACAGGTGTCCAGACAGAGTTTTGGTTTAACCTCATCTCAAATAGACTGATGCATCTGACAGTCCAGACATCTTTGTAACTCCTAAAGGAATTCAGTCTGTGTAGCAAATCCAGCCAGACCTTAATATGTTTGCCGCATGGATTCTGTATGAGTTTTTAAATGTGCAATTCCTGGCCTGTTGTGTATTCCAGGCTCCATAAACTGACAACTGTGGTTATAAACAGAGTCTGCCTTTCCTAGTTACCAATATTTTCATTCTGACATCTTACAACAGCATTACTGCTTTTACAGAGCTACCAGCACAATAAAAGCAAACTATCCAACAAGGTGAAGACCATGTGTGTAGACCTTGAAGGCTTCAGAGAGGGTGGGAATGGGGTGGCTGTAAGTACTAGAAGGTGAGGGAGGGATGAGAAAAGCTTCTTTGACACCTTTTCACAGCAAAACCAGATCACTGTGCTGCTTATAGCTAAGGTATTTTCTAGAGTTCAGACAAGTGGCAAATGATAAGACGCAAACTGGAAGCAAAAGGACAAGAGGTGGATGCCCTTGGAACCACTGCAGGTAGTTTATAGTTTCTCAAGGGGATGTCTGACTTCATGAAATAGGAACCATGGAATAACTTCTTATTTATACTCAGAATCCTCCACTGATTTTCAGATATACTACATACAGTGTTAATCTCAGTTAATGTTAAGAAAGCAAGCCTTGAATTCCTGCATAATCTATGACCACCATTTAATCTTAAAATAAAGCAGTTTATTTAATTAAAAAAATAAATGATAAATTAGATAATCACATGTAAGACACTCCTTGCTCACTGCTTCATCATCTGCAGAGGTGCCCTGCTCACTTGTCACACTGCCATGAGTATTTTGAAGTTTTACTGCTTTTTTAGAAATTGACCTTGGTTTGGGATTTTGTGTTCTGTTTTTAAATCATCAAGCAGCTACATATGAACCCTCCCAATTCCTCACCACTATGTAAATATTTTCAAACACATGCTAGACTTTCAATCATTTAAATTCATTTACATGGCTCAGCTGAGGTTAACACACCAATGTGAACACTGGTGCATTAGCACGAACTAATGCCGTACGCTGGGCACTGAAATTCAGTATTACTAGTTCAGTATGTAAATCCAGAAAGCCTGACTCATTTACATAGCTCAGGGCTCTGCACAGGGAAAAAAAACAAAATACAGTCTTTTAGAAAGGTTTGAAATAATCTTTGTTTAAATAATTTCAAGGATTGTGCTAGAACAAGGGCAGCAGCCCTCAGATGAAAGCTAAGTAGCCTGGTTTGCACAGTGAATGCCAGTAGTGACAACTGGCACTCTGTAGGAATTTCCAACTTCTTAAAAAATCTAGTACCTGGCTTATAATTTCTTTTGTAAAAATCCACAATAAAACTGAGATTAAAACCTTCCTAATAGCTGTCTAAAAGCAGCCATTTGACACTATACCTCTCAGCATCCAGAGTCCTATTTACTAAAAGATAGAAGGCAATGACGTGTTGACATAGTTTAACCTGTAACAGTTTCATCCAAAAACCTTTGCTAGAAGGATAAAGTACTTTCATGCAGCAGAATGAAAACCTACTTCATCTTCAGTTACAATTAGCAAACTAAAATCAGGACTTCGGTCTGAATCTCACCAGGTAATTTGACAGATGAAATCCCTAAATCTTAACAGAAAAGAATCAAAGAGATAGAAGAAATAAACTGAAGCATTATCCTTTGAGTGTTTTACTCTGTTTCAGGACCTATCATCAAGCAGTAATTCTTTACCTGTCATGATTGTAATATGGACAGCCTTTTCTTTGAGCCCTGAAACAGGTTATTCTAGCAGGCAGTACCTGATTTATCTTCAGAAGACCAAGAAAAGGTACTGAAATAAAGGTAGGAAAACAGTGAGACTTCTTGTTCTGGATAAGCACAAACTCAGTTGTAAACTTTATGACCATTACAGGAATTACCACAAATAATTCAGATTTAAATCTCACCTTTTTTAAAAAACAACTTTCAAGAATAAGGAGCTACATAATACAGCAAAAAAAAAAGAAGAAAAAAATCACTCATGTTTTGTTAGTATCAGACATTTTACTTTGGGCACAAATCGATATGCAGAAAGTGAATCAGTCAAGCCTGATTTCCTGCAAATTGATTTCAGCACACTGAAACATTTAAAATCTCGAAGCAAAGGTATGTTCCTGTAAATGAGCACAGGCACACAGTTCCATTTAATAACTTATCATCCTCTCCCTTCACACAGGAGATATGTGTGATCTGATCTATACAGGTACAGCACAGAGCATGTACTCTGGTGCAGTGACAAAAACTTGCTAATAATGCTATTCCTAATTCCTGTCAGCTGTATGACAATAGTAGTAAGCAATGAAAACCATTACCAGCCCCTGCCTGAAACTCTATTTTCTCCCCTCCTCCAGATGCCCACTCTAAAAACTGTCCACTTACTTTTGACAAATACAACAAAAAGCCACCTGTGGGTTTATGGGTTGTAAGAATTTAAACTTGGCCTGGCACCTGAATTAACAACAGAGAAATATTTTGGATCCAACTGGCATTCTGCAATCAGGTCCACTTCCATCACTACCAACACCTGAGTATTCTCTTCAGGCAACAGATTCAGGGACTTGCAATTTAAAACATGATCACATCATTACAGATTCTTTTTACTTACCTGACATTTTTGACCTCAAAGTATGTGTCTGCTCCAAGACTTCTGCTTCTGAACATACCCTGCTCTTATATTTACTTGGGCATGCTGATATACTGCCCACTGAAAAGAACACAGATGTTCAGAAAATCTGGCATATTTATTATTACTGTTAACAAGGAATTTGAGAGGCTCCTAAGGTACTAGGTGTTGAACTGATATAGAAGTACAATATACTCCTCTGCTTAAAGAAAGGCTCCATGCAGGTGCTTAGTACTGGATCTACTGTCACTGTTTAAGGCCCGAGTCTACTAACATGCTCAACTAATGAAATACTATAATTACCAAAGGACCCATAGCATCCAAACACACAGTTCTGTGGCCTCGATGAGTAATACCACACTTGCCAAGTCTGAAAACAAGCAGCCCTGAATATTTGAGGAGCTGAAGTTTGAGTCTTCCTACTAAGCCTTTATTGTTTTTTCAAAAGAGAGACTTGACTTTAAAACATTCAGTTAAGATTCACTGAACTACAAATGAAACTCATCTGTGGTATTTGTGTCCTTTCACCTTTTCCTGGAAAGTATGTTGACTAAAAGCCAAACAAACAGCACTTTAACTGCTTAATAGACAAACACCACAGTCATGTTGCTCAGGACAAATATTTTTAAGAAACCAAGTAAGATTACAGATGTTAGATTTTTTTCCTTTTTAAAAGAAATACCGACATTAGTCTTAGCAGCACTTTAAACTTACGGAACCGCAGAACTGCCACGGCACTATTCTTAAGTCTTTTGTAGATAACACGTTAACCATCTTGCCCTGGGTTCAGCAGTAGCAGTCATTTTTTCTCCTTCTTGCTAGCTGGTGCAGTGCTGTGTTTCTGACTTTCGGCCTGGGAACAGTGCTGATATCACCAATGTTTTCAGTTACCCTAGAATGTCTGGTCTGACCAAGGACTTTCTGAGCCTCATGCTCTGCCAGGGAGGAAGGAAGCCAGGATGAAGCAGAGACAGAACAACTGATCCAAAGTGACCAAAGAGGTATTCCATACTACAGCACATCATGTCCAGGACGTAAAAACTGAGGCCAGGGACCCAAAAGAGTTGGATCTCTGATGGGCTGGGCTGGGTATCGGGTGGTGAGCAGTTGTATTCCCTTCCTTCGTATTTCCCTTACTATTATTATTAGTCTTGGTTACTGACCTGTTCTTATCTCAACCCGTGGGAGTTGTATTCTTTTGATTCTCCTTCCCACCCCTCTGGGAGTGGGAGGAAGAAAGAGAGGGGAGTGAGTGAGCAAACTGCGTGAGTTACGGCTTAAACCATGACACACCTCTAGATTACTAACTCCTCTTAAAATACTGGTCCCACAAACAAGACTAGTCAAGTCCAGTATTCGCTATCTGCAGAAATATATGCTCATCAACAATAAGGAACTTTTTTAAATAATAAAAAAGGGCAGGCAACAATTCCCAAGGGATCTTCATTTTGTCAAGGTCATTTTCAAATTAAGGCACTCTATGTGCGATAGAGATCTAAACATCTAGTACACACAACTAAAAGCTACCAGAGAAAAACAAAGCCAGCATGAGAACATTTTACCAAGCCTCTCTTAAGTTTAAAAGCTGTAGTTCCACTACAAGGTATGTTTCCACACCATGGCCCATACAAGAAGCCAACACAGTCACTTTCCTGATGTGCTTATGAAATGATCTATGAAAGCATAACTCAAATCAGAGCTTCCCAAAAAAGGGTGATTCCCCAGACATTCCAATTGGTATGATACATGTATTGTGTTTCCTCCCCCAGGGAAAGGCAATTGTGCCCTGAAGCCAGAGTACAGAAGTTTACAGCACAGAGTATGAGCTCAATACTAAAAAGGAGGCCTGTCGTGGGAAAGGACCTTAAGGAAAATGACAAGGTGTTTATAAAGCAGCCCCAAAACATCAACACAAATAAGGTGGGAACACAACTAATGAGCTTTCCCTTTTGTCCCTAATTGAAACTAATTAGGTAGCATCCATGAAGCGATTTTACTTAGGAGTGAAGCTATGAAGTGGCCCTAAGGGACAGGTAAAACATCTACAAAATACACAAGACCTTAGCAACAATTGTCATAGGGGTAAACCTGCCATCTAGTACAAAGTCATTATCTCTCCTAAATCCATCATTTTGCCTGTCAAGTAGAGATAAAAAAAAATCTATTTGCCAAGCTTTGGGGTGTTTTACAGATCTAATCCTCAAGGCAATCCTAACAAGTCAGAGAAAGAAAACTTTTCTTCAACACTCTCCTACAGATAAATGTTTCATGGTTTATTTTTTTCCCCTGGAGTTTGATTTTCCACCCATAAATTTCAGAGAGTTTAATTTTATACCCATACATTTAGCACCAGGGCAATTCCCTGGAAGGTATCTGATTCCCTGAATAAGACCACAAGGATTTTTAACCCTGGACTCAGGAAACAGGAACATGCTTTTTACAGTGCTTGTTCTCAGCTCTACTTTTTTTTGAAGGTGTAGATGAGGTTCAAATATAGAAATAACACACATCTCTTTCTCAAATGGGGCCATATCTACTTCAAAGTGGTGGTCCATCCAGTTACTCATACTAAAGACCAAAGACAATTTACAAACAGCACCTGAAAACAGGAAATAAGATGACCTCAGAATTTTTTGGTGGGTGCTCAAAATGAGAATTAAAAGCTAGTGGGGAATGAGAGATGGCTACACAGGGACAATTTGATCTAAAGCAAAAAATTCACCTATGTCACAAGTCTTATAGCAGTAGATGTGCCTGCAAACAGAAAAACTGAGTACTTAAAGATCTCCAGAGTTCTCATGTTTACATATCAAGCTCTTTACAAATTCAACAACTTGATTTGGCACCTTACACTACCTCCTTAAAAACCACAGTCAACACAATGAGTAATAGGGAAAGGAGGAGACTTTGTACGCTCCAAGATCTATCACCAATTCATTTTTGTTACGCTCTTAATACAACACTGGAATTCACATGCAAAGGGAAAAGATAGGCTGTATGTAAGAAGGAGCACACACATAAACCTTTGTAGGTTTTATGTAAGCTACAAAAAAATCCTTCTAGGACTTAAAAAGGACAATATCAGATATTTTTTCACATCATTGCTATTGTCCTTTGGATGCCCTAATGTCAAGTTTGTTGTTGTTGCTGGCATTATATTCAAAAATAAACATTTATGCCAACATGAACTGCTAAAACACTTGAGGGTTTCAATGGGAAAGAAGATAGGCCTTTATGCTAATGATACCGATCTACCCTATCTCTTCCTAATAGCCAGTTGTGTCCTGCCTCAAGAGTAGTGAGAATCACAGAATGGTTTGGGTTCAAAAGGACCTTAAAACTCACCTAGTTCCAATCCCTTGCCACGGGCAGGGACACCTTCCACTAGACCAGGCTGCTCCTTCCAACCTGGCCTTGAACACTGCCAGGGATGGGACAGACACAGCTTCTCTGGGCAACCTTTGCCAAGGCCTTACCACCCTTGTAGTGAAGAATGATTTCCTAATATCTAATCTAACTCTCCTCTCTGCCAAGTTAAAGTCATTTTCCCTTGTCCTGTCACTACATGCCTTTCTAAAAAGCCCCTCTCCAGCTTTCTTGTAGGCCCCTTTAAGCACTGGGAGCTGCTCTAAGATCTCCCCAAAGCCTTCTCTTCTCCAGTCTAAACCGCCTTAACTCTCAGCCTGTCTTCACAGAAGAGGTGCTGCAGCCTCCATTCACCAGCTAAGGAAGTCATCCACTGAAGACAGGCAGAGAACACCTCTTGGTTGCTATAACGGATGAACTTGTGCTCTCCAAGAAGATTAGTTTTCACCCGCAACACCCGAACTCATTAGCCTTCTAACTTAGGAGTCAGTGTTTCTCACTACCATTTTAGGAATCCAACCACTTCGCTGCAGTGCTCTTGGTTTGACAGCTGTATTGGAACATCTATATATTTCTCCTTTCAGAAGGGAGGCTATTTCTCTGAGCAATTTTTTTAGGCTCTTGTAGGAATGCTTTTGTCTTCCCTGGTCTCTAGAGGCAAAGGAAGAAAGTTTTAGATTAGCTCTCCTACCCCATCATTAGTACTATAGAAAACCAGAACTGTCACTTAGAAGCAGACATCATTCAGAGCACGGAATCCAGGCCTGGGATTGTATATTTCCTTTATGTTTTTGGTGAGAAAGTCTTTTTAAATACAAAAGCACTTCTAGATTAACTGCCTGTGGCCCATTTTCCATGATGACACAAACCCAGAAACAAAAGTATTGTTCCCTAGGAATCAGAACTTCTGAAGTTTGCCTTTTTATTTTCTTGGTTTGAGTTGGTCTGAAAGTCTCTTCCCATCATGAAAGACAGAAGTGAAAAGAGGATTTTATGAAAACAGGATTAAATTGCAAGAATCATTTTCTACACCCAACTGACTAAAACTAAACTCAGATCTTAGCTACTGCAATTTAGAGGCTAGAGTAAGCAAGCTATTGGTGTGAACAGAAGCAAATAGGAATTAAAATAATTTTTATCTCAAGTTAAACTAGTTCTGTATGCTTTTAGAAAGTACAGTCTGTTAAAGCAGATTTAGACACCAGCTTGCCATATGTTATGTTAAAATTAGACTGATTTTTTTTGGTAAAAGCAACAAATTTATGCATGAAATATGTCTGTTCAGTACACTCAGGTTTTGAGGAACGTTTCTGTTCTTCCAGTAATCTCTGCAGAATGTAGCAACTAAAGCTTATTAGAAAAAAGAAACTAGCTCAGAATTTTGAAGTTAATCTTGACAATATCTCTTCAAACTGTTAACACTTTGCCCGAAGTGAGCTCCACCAGCACTGTTGTCCAAGCAGTTATTAGTGCAGTTATGTCATGGTACAGTTATCTGCAATGACTTCTAGATTTCAGGATGGAATTTGTAGTAATTTTTACAGGGTTTGTACAATGATCACCTCTCAGAGATAATAGAAAAAGCACTCTGAATGCAAACATTATGGAAGAAATTCCTGTATAATGGAGAAAGGCAACTTTCTTGGAAGGTACGAACGGGGGGATATACATAAATAGACCAAATATATGTGAACAACTTAAGAGAAAACAATTACTTCATTCCAGGGCTCATGTATCTTCCTCTGAGGGAGCTTTCAGTTTGAATTCATACAAGTCACACATATAACTTTAGTATGTATGTTTAGCATAGTAAAACCCAGATGCCACCTGAAGTGCTTTGTTGTGTCTGTATACTTACACTGATTGCTCAATTTCAAAAGTAACGGACTGGTTGCACTAACAATGTTTATTGTACTTTGTTATATGACATACCCATTAATGTAATTTTAAAAAGTAATAACATGGGTACCATTGAGAACTAGAGACATTACAAGCTGGTTAAAAATAGTAATTTAAATTCCTAGCTTAGTCAGCTTGGCAGAAACAGCTGTGTTCACTGTAACCTCTAATTAGTTTGCATATTATAAAAGTTCCAAAGGTTATTTCCCTCTCAGACACTTACTAAATTAGCCTTCACAGCACAATACTGTTACCAGATCAAATGCAAAAGCAACAGCTTATTCAGACTTTAGAGACTTACCACTATTTTTTTCTGTAATGTTTCTTTTATAAAGGCATATATTCTCATTTGACAAGGTTCAGGCAATCTCCTTTCTATGTGGAACATTCAGAAAAGCCTATCTTGAAAGGAAAATAAAAGGTCCAGTTCATACCTGCTTACTTATGAACATGTACTCCTTGCTTAAAGATGTCTGAACTTTACTTCCAGTAATCAATGCACAAAAGTGTTCATGTAGCTCATGTATCTGTTCAGCAGCAAAAGAATGAAACAGGTAGACAGAATACACATCTTAAACACAGTACACCAGAAAAGCCATGAAGTTTACTTTGTAAGCCTCTGTTTTAGAAGTAGTGACCGGGAGGTTGAAGCCATTTTTGTTCAGATGATGGAAGAAATGCATTAGAAATCAAAGGTATTTTTTTTGCCAAACTACATTTAATACCATATTTTGGGCACACAGCCCAAGTTTCTGCTACGTCATCTTCTGAATACATAGGTGAGACTTTCAAGACACTGACTGTCCCACTAACAGTCTAAATGTCACTGAAATTACATGGCAGAAATAGTGGCAAAGCCAATGTTAAACATACTTGTATATGAGCTAACAGTTAAAAATCAAAACATAAGCGTCTCTATACATACCAGATTCTTACTCTGCAGAAACAGCTAGAGCAGTGATAGAGAATGACAGATGAGAACTAACATTCATTACCAAAGCATGTTTGAAACTGGCATTCATAAAGTCAGTCATATTTAAGGCATTGTGGTTTTGGTTTATATGTGTTATGTCAGTTACAGCATCAGTATTTTTTAAATCAGGAAAGGTGAGAGAATAATTTCTTGAATTATATCTCTATTGATGAAAGCATATTTTTAAATAAGCTTTCTAAAGACAACTACAAATAACTACTGTAACATAAAAATCTGTTAAACCTTTAAAAAAGCAAGCACAGCAATGCCAGTAAATGTTTCATATGAAAAAGAAAGGACTCTGTTCTAACGCAAGTAAACTTGGTTCATTACTTTGAAACACTGAGCAACTGCAACCAGATTTTAAAGGAGGGTTTTTTTTCTCTCATGGCTAACGGGTGTCACTCTGCATTAATTATTTGATTCACTCTAGGTACCTCAATATTCTAAAAGATAAATAAAGCTTTCTAATACATTTACAAAAGTTAAGGGAATGAAGTCACATCACGACTACAACGTGACGCATATTCAGACCACATCAGGATGGGACAGGAAACAGCCATGTTTCCCACTTTCTACTAATTCCATCTAAATTCTCTAATTTGTGAGCTTGTAAGTAGAGGAAGTACTAAAACACAGAAGAAAGGAAGTGGCAGGAATTGTTAAATAGGAAGTTGTGAACTTTGCATTACCTACTAAAAAAAAAAAAAGATATCTACATCTTATTTAGTGGCAAACTTCATTTCCTTGAAGATGTTTGCACCACAGGCTGTTTTACTGCCTTTCTCGAGATGCCATTTTTAGTTAAAAATGAGAGGGAGATTACTAAATTTATTTATTATGAAGAAACCCTGTTCATTCAAAATGATGAACCATATGTTACAACAGGTATCAGCTCCATAACGTAAGAGGATTTCTCTTCTGCATTCTGCCTTTTTTTTTTGCTAGAAATTGGAGCATAACAAAACCTCCAGCAAGTTCTGATCTATGGCATATGAATGCTTCACTCTCTTGGCCATCAGTAAGAACGTCGGCAATGAAACTACAAACTCGTTCTGCCAAAGCATACTCATTACACGATTACCAAAGCTTTTTACCTTTTTTAACATAATGAGATTCAAGCTTGAAGAGCATGTACAATTAACAGGATTGCACAAACCATGTTCATGCCTCTGTGTGCAGGGAAAGGCCAAACTTGAGCTTTGCTCCTACAACAGGACCAGGAAATAGTCCTACTTTTAGCAGCTAGGTTTTTCAGCATACTGCCATTCTGGTTTTGGGAACATTGAGTAGTTCTAACTGCTTAGCTACCATTCCCCGAGAGAAGCTGCAATCATCCTTTCTCAGGCTGATTTCAAGAAAGACTTTTGGACTGAAATCTGAAGAAACTATTACAAATTCACATGAACAGCTTGCTTCAATTGGGATCTGTTTAACATGGCTGCTGCTGTTATAATTACAGATGCCCACTTCACTGTACTTAAAATATTCAAATTTGGAAAGGAAAATTTTAGTGATGAGTAAAAGCATACTGAATTCACTGAATGGTGCAACCTACAGGTTGCCAAGCTACTGCAATGCACACAAAAACCTGCTGAGAACAAACAGTACTGCTGAAAACAGATGTTAGATAAAGCAGAATTTGGATACTTCTGTTTTCTCACATGACTAACATGTGTTTAGGAAACCAACCCAAGCTAAGCTAGTTGAATAATAAAGCTTAGAGCTTTCTACACCTAAGATGATCAGCTCACAGTCTATGGACCAAATACAGTTTTGGGGACGAGTTAAACACTGATGCCATTTCCCCTGTCCCCACAAACACAAGCTTACACACTTGTTTACCCAACTATATGACTGCCAGGTCATGGGACGGGCTGAACAGGCCATGTTACAAACACGCAAGCATGTTGTTTGATGACGGGGACAGGACACACTGTTCAACCTTCCCATGGCCCCAGGGCAGAATGACTGGGCACCACTGCTCTACACCTAGGTTTAACAGAAGAAGTTGCACAGAGAAAAGTCAATACTCTTTTTGGTAAGAGAAACTTAACCCTTCAATGTTGACAGAGATGTAACATTCTGTGAACCGACATTCAGAGAAGTTAAGCTGCTTAGATGTGAGGTAGGTTTCTGAGCACTTTGCTTTGCTGCCCTTTACACACAAATAATAATGCGTATTAATTCTTGCAGTGGGTATTGATTCTGCATTTTACTTATCATAAACATAGTTTCTAGTGTGTTTTAGCATTTAGTTCTCACACAGGAAAGGTGAATAAGAGTATGTCTTCAGAAAAGACAATATGTAAGAAAATCTGCCTATGCCCAACAAGTCTGAGAACTCCCTGTGGAAAGATACAACTCGTCCCTTAACCCCAGAGCAGCCATACATGAAATGCTAAAACTCATTCTGTATTTTATTATTTCTCCAAGTTGCAAAGCAATACTTTAAGACACTGCCAGAACCGATCCTGTGTTACTAGAGGCTGTTTTAACTGTCACTGCAGTGAAAGGGAGCTTTCAGCTCCAGCTGTGCAGACCATCTTCTCCCCATCTGAAAGTAACTCAAGAGTCTACAAAAACAAATGTCAGCATTGAACAGTCACATCACATAATCAAGATAAGCTTTCAGACATCCTAACATAGGACAGATTGGTACCCTGCACTCCAGTACATGAAAAAGACTGCAGAACTTGACAAGCTAGGCCTTCAAAGGACTATTTAATCCTCTCCATGCTAATGAAATAGATTTGTGAGTGAAAGTAAGCTGCACAGATCAGATGAGATAAACAGTTTCGCCACTTCATGCATCTACTAATACTGCTAGCTTAAAACAATTCATTCTGAGAACACCAACTGATTTACCAAAACCAAGCAACTCTCGTAACTTCTGCCTCTATAAGGACGGCACCCTCTCTGGACATGCATGACCGCTAATACTTCCTAAACTCCTCTTTCCCAGCCCAGACAGACTGCTGAACCTAACACCTCACAGCTCCACTAGATTCCTGCTCATCATGTTCCTCTTCCTGCAGCCAAAGCTGATTATCAGTCTCTACTAAACATACTTTATAACTTGGTAGCTCTCTCAAACCCTCATTTGCAGCCAGACACAGCTGAAACTAGGAGGGGAGTGTAAACTACAGTAACTTCCAAACACCTCCAAAAAAATCCTTCACCCCTATCACAACCCCTTCCATTCCCCTCCCCCCAGAAGACCATTACACTGAAGGCTTCTCAGCACTGGTCTACAAGTAAAGGTTATCAACATTAGAATCACACACAAGTGCCTCCTCTTACATGAACACTGTTGAGGGAAAAACATTTTTACTAGAAGACTGGATTATTTTTCTCTAAGTACTCTAAGGTGGAACTTCGCCTGTAGAGAGATAGTTTTATATGGAGAACAGACTGTTACCGCAGATTTTATCACAAGAAAATCCTAAAGCTGCAGACATTATTACATGGGAAGAAGAAATGTCTGAGTACTTGCTCCTAACTAGGTAGCTATCAACTTATTTAGCTACTCTTAAAGGATAATAAGCACGTAACAGAAAACCTCACTCCATGTGGTAGAGAACTTTGCAGACTCGAATCAAATAGGGAATTTCCTGCTGTCCGTCAGTCACAGGAAAGTGGCCTGTACACTGGGTTACATAAGGCAATCAAGTAAAGCCAAGCATACTGCACTTGGCTTCTAGCAGAGGTTCTGAATGGTAAGCTTTATGCAAATTATTTATGTTTAAACCATGACAATTATAAACAAGAAATCAATGACACATAAGACATAAATCCGTAGTTTCCATGAAGCCTTTCTGCTCTGTCCGCTTCTTGACAAGCTTTAAAAGATTAAACCTCTCCATTACTGTTGGCTAATAAATCCAGAAACTTAGCAGCTGCAAAGATTTTACATATTTTCAACTCCCTGCTCCAGCCTTTCAGCATTACTGAAAACCAGATGAGTCTGACAGACTCAGAACAAATAAGCTCCAGAACCTGGAAGTACATCCCAAAACCAGCTCTATTCCTGAGCCTGCCCCCAGGGCAGACGGGTAACTGCCTCAGGGCTTTAGACATCATGCTGCTTACATCCTCTCCTTCCCCAAGCTGAAAACATCCGTGCTCTCCACCCCCTTCTGCCTCCACCAGCCAGAGCAAGACTGCCACATGCTTTCTCATAGTTTATCTGTCTGTTAATAGGTTATCAGAGTGATAACTGTAGAAGAACTGAAAGTAACTGCTATCTAAAGGAAATTATTAATGAACCATCTATGTAATAGCGCTCACTGGCAAATCAACCAACCCAACACTGCATTTTTTAGTACGCTACCAATTCAACCACAGCCAATGTTGTAATATGCAAGCATAAAAATAATGGGTTTGTTGTTTGACAACACACACTGTCCTTCACATATTTAATATACTAGCTTTGAAACAGTACAAGGGAAGATTTGCTCTGGTCATGAAACACTTCAGGCCAGGTCTGGGAAGATAACAGCACTGGGAATGAAAACATCATACAAACTGAAACAAGACTTGTTGATGTCATACTACACACTGCAGGTAGAAACTGCCATTGTCAGAAGTTTAAGAAAAGAGTAACAATGTTACTTTCTGACATAATTAAAATGTAAAGGGACTAAACAAAAACACCCACTCCCCATCCTTTTCTGGTTAAAACTTTATAAGTTTTTCCTTCCATTTCTGGAAATATTAAGAAAATTTCTATAATATGTGTATACGTATTTTGGCTGTTTAATAAGCCATGTTGTACTTTTCCATTTCTTGCTCCAATGACCCACCCTCTGCTTCTTTCCAAAAGAAGTTCCTCTTACTAAAAGCTCCTGCTTGTGTCAGAGTTCTGCTTTTTCCAGTAGCCCCCATCTTTAGCCACTTACGCCTGCACAACACAGAGTAAGGATGTAGTCTACACAATGATCCAGAGGTTTGGTCCTGCTTCAAGCAGCTACAAAGACTGTACAGAGACAGTGGAAAAAAAATAGGCCCTACTTAGTATAACAGAATGGGCATCTTCTAAACCAGTACGAGTTATTTTTCCTGACAGAGAAAGGAAGTATACTCTTCCTTAGTTGAAGATGCATTTTTAAAATAGACTTCACATTTGCTTCCTGTGATCACATTAAAAGGTCACACTGTTTACGCTACTGTAACCTGTTACTGTGGGATTAGAAATTATATAAACAAGCAATTCTCATTCAAATGTGCACAAGGGAAGAAGGTTATGAGAACATTCCTCTTTATGTGTAGAGTACTTGTTCCAAATAAATATAAAGAATCTGAGAAACAGAGTGGCTTTTGTAGAAAGGCTCACAGCATCAAGTACTAGATGAATCATGCACTTCACAGAAGCATAAAATTCTGGGAACTTGGGATACAAGAATAAGCACCTGAAAGATCACAAATAGAACAGCCACTTTATGTTCAAAATACTACTATTGAGTAGCATTTTGAACAAGCGATTATTTTAGTACAAAACAAGTATAGTGAGCTGTCTGCCTGCAGCGAGATCTGTGCAGCTCCACACTCACCACTGGAATAGTATGGAAGATTTTCTGTAATTGTATATACTGATGGAATGTAAAACTTGCTTTGTTGTTGCTTTATCTTGTGTTTTTACTGATGTAGAAACTGTTTTAACATTCTTCTAAGTACAGGAAAGAGACTGTACCACACAATTCAAATCTGATTCAACCATCTCTTTAACAGTTGGCAAGACAAGTAAATCTTCCTCGTCTTGATCTCTTCACCCTCAGTGCTGAAGGTGTCTTTTTATCTCTCAAACCACATGCTTTCAAAGCATCCACAACAACCAAGAGCTGAAACAACTATGAAACTATTTAATGTCCTGGATCCTAACACAGAACAAAATGAGACATCCAACATACAGTACAAACCTAGTTTCAGTCCCTAATGAAGGAAACTGGCCTTAATGCAGCTATCAGTATGCTACTTAAGGAAATACAATATAAGATTAATGCTGGATTCAGCAGAAAAGTTTTTTCCTCTACTTTCTTCCATGATGCCCACCTATGAATACTTTTTCATTCCAGAGGGTAACAAAACAGCAACTAAATAAGCTATGTGTTCAGCACCAGTGAAGAATTCTGTGAAACAAATCAGTGCAAAATAATTCTCTTAAAAGTATCGTATAATTTATCATGCCAATAAGAACAGGCAGGAGATGGCAAGAAAGTATATGTCAAAAACAAGACACCAGGAAAAACAAACAAACAAAACCCCATAAACCCACACAATTCAGGAGGAATTACATCTTGAGTTGGTGTTGATGATAGATATTTGGAGTTGAAAAATATAAAATCTCTAGCTACACTGGTTGAAAACACAGACCTCTCAACTAAGCTGGTTGTATGCTGCTTCCACAAGTAGCTCCCCTTTACCAACTCGTTACTCCACTACTCATGAATGCAAAACCAGTAACTTACATATATAATGGGTTTATCAGTCCATATTCTAGGCTAAAGTATTGTACAAGATGAAAGCATATGGAAAAAAGAACTTAGAAATAAAAGAAATAAAATAAAAAAAAAAGAAAAAAGAAACATTTCTGAAGTCTTCCTATTATGCCAATTCATTTTCCTTCCCAACAAGGACATCAGATTTTTCACTGCTGTTCTATGAACCTTTCTTAACTGCAGAAAGCACAAACCCAATTTGAAAGTAGATCAGCTATCACTATTAGCAGAATCACATGAATTTCCAAGAACCACTTTTATCACTTTTTCTTGGTATAATGACAGGCAAGCTGTTGAATCTTAGCTGCATTATGTGTGGGCGAGAGAAAAAGCACATCTAAATTCACAGGGCTTGGTAGAAAATGAATTGGCACCACAGGACCTACAAAAGTGAACACACAAAGGTATTCTGATGCTGTATCACAGTGCCTCTCCCAGCCAAACCAGCAAGGACATGTCTGCTGGCACCAGAAAGATAAACAAAAAAATGTTTCTTGTGCAAATCAACATGAAACAAGTTGACCAATGACTAAAAAAATAAATCTCAATGGTAAGTGCTGTAAACATCAAAGCTTCCAGATCAGATCGAGTTTGTTTTATTAATTACGAACATTGCAGAGAATCTGCTTCTACATTTTCATAATGTGGTCCTTTAAGGATAAACTGCATACATTGCTCACTATGGCTGCTCTCCTGACAGCAATGCTGTGCACGTCTTGGTGCAAATACAAATGTTCCAGTCTTACTGTTCTACTCTATGTTAAAACTAACAAAGTTTTCAATTCATGCCGTTGTGTACAATGCAGGAACACTGGCACACCTCACAGCAGCACTGAAGATGATACAAAATCTTTGGCAATTCTCTAATGTTTGTCCTGTATCTCAGTTTATATAAACCTCTTTCCAAATCAGTTACAAAAATAAGCAGATTTACGTAAACTTTAATATGAAACCCTACACCCAAGAACATTTTGACTAACCACTCCAGCTAAACCGTTGGGGTTTTGGTTGTTAATTTGGTAGGTTTATGGTACAATATTAAAGTACTAATCAATTTGTTGTTAATAAGCCTCCTACTCAACTCACAGCTTGAAGAACTTTTGCTCCATGCAAATACCCTTCTACTTCTGGGAAACAGTCCCTGTTTTAAAAGAAGTGAACAAAACTGCAAGATAGCCCATGGCCACAGGAGAAAATCCTCCTCTGATGCTGAATTGCCCAAAGCATTACAGGAGCTGACCTTTTTGTCACACAGCACTAACTTAACTTGCAGGTACTTAAAAAAAAACAACAAAGAATCCCCAAAACCTACTAGAACACTACTTACTATATTATGTGTAACAGACACTCATAGTTTTTTTGTTCCTACCCTTCTTAAGTTACAAAAGGCATAATTTTGTGCTCAAAAAAAATTAAAAAGCTACAGCTTTACTGAACACAAATCTCACTTTGCATACGGGGCCAGTAAAGAAAAAAATAAAGTTTATTTGCTTACTGGAAAAACAATTCAATGGCATTATCTGGTGGCTCAAACTACCCACCCAATTCTCACATTCACTGGAGTACAAGTGATGCACAACTTGAAGCTTTTACCCCTTTTTATAGATTGGTTGTTACTTTTTTGTTTGCAAACACTCCTCCTCAACTTCTTTTAATTAAAAGATGACCACTTTGAATCATACACAAATTCTGAATTTCCAAGAATTGATATCCTCAGATATTGAATGGGGCTAAATTCACAATCCAAAGAGATTATTATGGCACGCTAATGACACTGACCTAAAACCTGAGAACTGATATGTTTACAAGTAGCAGTGATATTTCTGTGTAAACCATAGCTTAGAAAGTCTCAGATAAGGAGAATCCTTGGAGAAAGTCCATTTGCAAATCAAGTATTACAAGGAAAGACCTAATTTTAGTGTTTTCTTAAATGTTAATTCAAACCTACCCCAAACATATATAAAGTTATTTTAGTTTCCAAAATACTTGGTCTGACACTACCACATTTTATTCTCTACTTACAAGGGCTATTTCAATTAGAATTTAACATCCCCTGGCTTATGGCCAACACTGCGTTCTCTTTAACTGCCAGTTTCCTTATATATATATATATATATATATACCCTTACAGCAGACAGAAGGAGGAATAAGTAATATGTGGAAGAACACACCAAGGCCATAAAAACCTCCCAAAGATACTCAGAATCAGGTGTAGTACTGCCTGCACATTGTACAATTTTTACATTTTTAGCAAATTCTATCACCTTAACAGTAAGCCATAAAAAGCTCCACTTCCCAATGTTCTACTTACAGCAACACTATCACAGAAGATTTGGATTCAAGTACTTAGATTTTAAACTCTGAAAAACAAGTAAAACTAAGCAGCTCCGGAGCTCTATATAATGGAACTTACAAAATCTTGCATTTGCCATCAGCAGACACAATTGGTCTTGATCTGAAAAAGTTAGTAGCATTAACTAACCAATGCAGCTGAGTGCCCTGAAACTTTCTCGGTACCACAGAACATACCATCACTTGCAAATGAAGGCAGAGTCTGACTTTGTCACAGAGAAGATGCTGGCTTTGCAAGCCACAGAGACTTAGCTACTCCATCACTGGAGACTCTCCCACATTTGTATCAAGATTCAGTGGCAGTATAGCACTGGAAAACAGAGTATCTTTAGTGTACTGAAGTCAAAAAAAGAGACTCCCTGCAACTGACAGTTCTAAACTAGCTTTCCATAACCAGAGCCAATTAAGCTAAGCCTCGAATGAATCAACATAGCATGAATTAAGAAGTGGTGAGGCATGCATGCAGAGACCTGCATTTTCAAGTAACAAGAACTGGCAGAATAAAGTACAAAGATGCATTTATAATAAGTCATGCTCATGCCACGATTTATCTGCTGCAAAGAAGTTTAAACTTTTTTAGCACCAGAGCAAAAGAGTAACCCAAATGCAGCAGCACAAAGCCTGAACTCTCAGGGCAGCTTATAAACTGAAAACACAGTAGAACTTCCTGTTCATTTACTTTAAATACACAACACAACCACACTACTACCCAGTCTACGGGGTCAACCATTTCACAGTTTACTTTAAACATTAAAATCTATATACATATTCTACAAATACTTTTCCTAAGACAGTGAATACATTTGAAAAAAAAAAGCCCTTTCCATGCCTCTTGTCTCTTGACAGAGATGTCTGAAACATCCATGGTAGATTTTTATCTTCCATAATGTAGGTAATGCTTATTAACTTTCATGATTTGTAGTATCTTAGTTTAGCTTAGCGAGATTGGAGGGGAAAAAAGTAACATTCACATTAATACTAGTTTAAAATATCCCAAAAAAATAATAAAGAAACTGAGAACAGCTGTGTGCCTCTTGCAGGCCTCAAACCAAACTGCAACTGCGCTTCAGCTTTCCAGAGCACACACAGCAGTACAGTTAGTTCTGTTTTCAGTACACTTGCCTCCAAGCATATTTAAAATCTAGACTACACCCAGTTTGTTCTTATTTTGTGTCCTACTGACTGAAAAACAATTAGAGAACAGTGCACGTTTCAATTTAATTTGCTACCTTCTCTGCATGAGCTGTCCCCGCAGATGTTTCTGTAAAACCAAGAGTCAGCTCTGCCTCCATCTATGTTGCATGGAATCCCAGTTGAATGGTAGATCAGAGAATAATTCAGAGGTATGTTTACTGTTACTGATAAGTACATCAAAGTTATATCATTGGCCAACATACTGAAGTCAACATAAACAGCTTATATAAACACAAGAAGCAACTTTACTTGTATTTGAGGGTTGTGTTTTTAAAATATTATCTCATTCTATCACCCTGTAAAAGAAGTTAGAAACTAAAATACCTTCTAATTCTGAAAATCTTCTGCATACAAAATTATCATGAAAATTTGACATAGCACTCACTGTGAGCAAATGAAAATCCATTGTTCCTTTGACATTCTAGACAACTATCTGTATCTTTTTCTCCCCTACTCTAAAAGCAAGCCTAAACAGTGCTTTTCTTAGCTCTGGGCTATTGCTTCTTTGTTGTGACATCTCCAGAGTGAATGTTTTTCATTCCTATTGATACTTCTAATTATATTTATGCAGGGTGCTATTATTCTTACTTACCCTTAAGCATTTGTTTGCTGTTGCATACCTTTACCTCAGCTATCCCCCTGCAAAGCTCACATTTAATCTGCTGTCCATTTACCCTTAAGTTTGTTCTTATGCTAAGATCAGGTCTTATTTTTTAGTTATCTTCTATGTTTCTCTACAACACAAGGCATGGACAGAACCAGACCAATCCTTTTTATCTACTGGGTCTCTGAACAAACTCCACAGGATCTCATAGTTCTTGTAGCAATTAAATCTAAATGAAAGGAAGGAACAGCATTGGGTATTTAAAAAACCAAAACCAACAAAACCCAACAAAACATGGAGCACTTCAGCAGTGTTCACCCTGTAGCAGAGAACAGTTGCACTACACATGCAGTGCCCAAGACATGATTGTCACAAAATCGCCTACACAAGGTCTTCATTTTGAAATGTTTTTGTTTCCGTCCTGTGATTATTTAAGGTCTAAGAAAATAATTCAAATGTTATTCTTGCACAACTGTACTGTTATCATAGCTGAACACAGCTTTCCCTTTTCCAGAAAAAAAGAAGCTTGGACAATTCTAATCCTTCGGTCACATGGCACCCATGTAGCCATCCTTCCGATCAGCTTCACCTCCCTGAAGCATTCATTATTCCTCCCTTAGATGCTATGCAGTTCTGTATCTCTAGATAATAGATTTAGCCAAGAAACAAGAGGAGGTGCCTGTTAGTAAATTGCATTATGCCACACATGGCATGCTGGTGAACATTTCTGAATTTTATCAGTTACAATCGTAACACCCAGACACGAGAAGCCTATGGTTGGAAGGACGTTTTTCTGCACCAACACCACACATTATTCTACTTACTCCTTTCTTCAGGCCTAAAAATATCAAAAAAGATTGGTATTTTTAGGACCACTCCATTGCTAATGTCACAGCCCAGACATCAAAAGCATGGATTATAGTGAAGTACGTTGCTCTTCCAGATGTACATCATCTGCCAAAATGTCATTTTCAACATCTGATATTTAAAAGATGCAGAGAAGCAGAGGTACATGACATCAACGCATATACTGATCAATCTTGAAAAAGAGCCCCACCTCTCCTGCTTGTCAATAGTTGGATGCAGATCAAAGAAACACTTTATTTTTTTGAGTTGAGTTTTAGTCCTCAATCAAACCTCGTGCTGTGCCACAGTCTGAGCCGGCTACTGAGTCACATCATTGAAAGACAGTGGGACAAAAATATCACTGAATGCTGATCCTGCATTGAAAATATTCCACAGTTCCTCGTCCTCTTTATACGTTTCACTTCTGTAATTAAATTGTACCGCAGAAATACACCACCTCCATGACATATATTACTCAAAATCATTTCCTGAGCATTAAGCCTGCAACATACCAAATCATCAAGAACGGTTTAGCAAAAACGTAACGTCATATATGCACATGACTTTCAACTGATACAGTTAGCAAGCCCTGAAACTCCACGGGAAATTAAATATTCTAACAAAAAAAAAATGACCTGAAAAGCATGCTCAAGATTTTATGCTTACTCTCTAATTGCCAGACAACTAGAAGTGTTCATCCTGCAAATTATTACATATAAAGGTTGCCTGCTGTGATTCTGAAACTAGAGTTCATTTACTTCACTTTTAGAAAAGTCCACTCCTCTTAAACGCCTATTGATGGAGAAATCCATAATGAAAGGGAAGCAAAGCCCAACTTCTATGTTGCAAATATGACCTTAAAACTCATTAGTTTACGCAATATACCAGCTTAAACATTGTAATGGATTTTACAGTAATGCTGCCCGGTCTGACTGAACACACCCGCCCACCCATTCATGTGCTTTTAATTCATCTCTTTTTAAACTTAATTTTGGATAAATGTGCAAGGAACTTTTTAAAGGGAAAAGCCTTCATTTATCTTGCTTGTGTGTGTGAAGGTGGCTTCAATCAAGAAATATTCTTACAAGTGTTCACGTTTGCCACGCATGTTTTTCCAAATGTCACCAAAAAGCTCTAAATGCAGTAAATGAATAAACACCAGTCCCAGGTAACTGCACCAGCAACTCGAACAAGCTGGCTTCAGGCTATTTTTAAAGTGACTAAAAACCTCGGTGAAACGATGTCGCCCATCAATGCTACTAGAAAAAAAAAGACGACAAAGAGGATACTAAGATTTATTCCCTTAACGTTAGGAAACGGGCAACTTTAAACGGGTACTGAGAATTCCTGTCCATGCTTAGCTCCAAACGGAACCCGGAGCGAGCGAAAGAGCGAGACTGAAGGGTCCTGCAGAGACAACCCCGGCTCGTCCCGCAGAACGGGGACCACAGCCCCGCTCCCACCCCTGCCCCCGGGCAGCCCCCGCCGCGGCACCGGAGGTCCCCGCCCGCCGCCG
>JASSUY010032453.1:17620-40913 GCA_032466535.1 Forpus xanthops | reverse complement strand
TTCTCTTCTCCAGGCTGAACAGCCCCAACTTTCTTATCCTATCTTCATAGGGGAGGTGCTCCAGTCCCCTGATCATCTTCATGGCCCTCCTCACACTTCTAACAAGTATTAAGTAATTCCTTGCCTAGCTTGCAGGACTTCAGTTTTATTCCTTCCTTCAATCAAACCCTAACTTTGCATCAACAAGGCTGAAGAGAACCAAGATGGGCTCTAGTTTCTCAATGGAATGAAAATAAATATAATGGTAATCTTTTTCCCCTTTCCTCAGGGGAGGATTTTATAACCCACAGACAACTTGAACCCCAGAAGGGGCAACAGCTAACATCTTTGTGCATTTGTAGGTTGCAATGGGATACGAACTCTGATTCAACTTTTCTGGTACTGCAGGTTTTTCATACCAGCTGTGAGACTTGCTGGATAACTTTAGAAGAGAATTGTAAATAAATCATGTCCTCCTCTTTGTAGGCTGAGGAACAGGTAGATTTGGGCCCTCCCTTTGAGCTCCAGCTCCCAGTCTTATGCATTTATTGTGCAGTTCTGGAGAGATTATTTTGTGATATAAAGCTTTGTCAAACAGATGTAAATGATTCTAACAATAATGTAATCTCCTGCAGAGAAATGGAAAACATGGCTGTTTTCAGATCTGGCTCTGACAGTTTTTTGTTATTTCCCTGCTGATGTTGTGGTAGTTCACATATGTGTACTGTGATGAAAGGAGCATTGTAGTCTTGCCTCGGACCCCTGTCAACTCCTTGTGAGAGCTGTGTAAAGAAAGCCTTAGTGGATTCTCTGTCACAGCAGCTGGAAGTCTGTTCCTAAATGTATACTGCAAACTCACCTGCTTTTGGGTCCAACTTTTCATAGTATTTTGCCTCCTCCTATTTTAAATATTATGGTTTCCTTTCCTCTTCTTTGACATAACAGGTAAGCATATGCAAGGCTCCAGTGACTACCTGGAATAATTTGTGTGTAAAGCAGTGCAATACCTTCAAAGTTACTGCTGTCAACAATGAGGAAGTTCTGAAAAGCTGCAGAACTGGTCCCAGCTTCCACTGTGGGTCAAAAAATCTCCCCAACAGCTGACAAATGTGTTTATCTGCTATTTAGTGAGTCACAGCTCCTATCTGTTGCCAAGGGATGACAGCCTTTGGTCAGTGCTAGATGAGCATAGTGGGATATCTGGCAATTCACAGTGAAGTGAACTGGCCACTCTAGCTGACACATGAGGTATGTCTGTGAGATATCTTACATTTCTTTATTCAGGATCCCTTATTCTAAACAAAACTGTAACAGATATTAGGATCTGTCATTGTGGCAGCTTTTCTGCCCTGTTCAATATTAACAAATATCTATGAGGTGCTGCAGACGTTAGGTTCCTTGTACAACATTCATGAGAGGATTTACCACCAGTGAAAGGGAAGATCATTTACCAAAAAAAAAGAGAATTATAATAAATCCCAATCCCCAAACCAGCTTGCTTAGTTTCCCTTCTTTCCTTTCTCTTCTATATGCTTTCACAGCTGGTCTTTTCTCCCTAGAAACTAATCATGAGTTTTAGACTTCTTGAAGTGAAATTTAAATTTTCATCTCCCCTCTCTATATCTAACCTGCAGCTGTTGAATATGCCATAAACCATTGCCAGACAGGCACACACAACTGTGACATTCCTCAGCGTGCCCAGTGTGTGTACACCGGAGGGTCTGCCTACATCTGCACATGCCTCCCTGGCTTCTCTGGAGATGGGCGAGCCTGTGAGGGTGGGTAGCACCATTTGTTGGGGGATTTTATACTCTTTATTGCACAGCTTGGCTTGTTACTGCAATGCCATATAGTTTCTTGGGATTTAAAGTAGGAAATTTCATTGTATAAATCTTTCACGTAGGTGCTGCATTAAGCTTTTGTCCTTTCCTCCCCTCACTTTTGAGTTCACTCTTCAGTATTTCAGCTAAAGAAGTTTCAAAATGAGTTAAATGCAGAAATTGCAGTATTGCAGTTAGCAAACTAGATATTCACCTGATGCAAGTCTTTGCACTATATTGGTGCGTAAGAATGAAGCAGTGACACATAATGCTCACACTATGTAAAAAAAAATATATTCTGTTTCATGTCAATTGAAGTACAGTAGAAGCAGCTTTACCTAGCTATGTGTTGGAAATGTTGATGGCCAAATCCCACTTATCTTTCTGTGTGAAGTCTTTTCTTTGAGGAAGACGGGCATGTATTTCCAAAGTACTATGTGAGTTAATGCTAGTTATTCATCAGAACAGCATAGTGCACAGTTTTGCTGAGAAACAGAACCTAAAATACATGCCTGTTATTTTTTTCCCCTCTTCCTCCTTCTTTCACAGAAATGGCTCTTAACCCTAATCAGATACCCTAAAATAGAAGCATCAAAATAATATGACAGGTTTGAACTTTATTTTGTGGCTCTCATTTGTCCATCAGGAACAGTTACTTGAGATTGCTTTTTTCTTTTACAGATCTAGATGAATGTCAACAGGGCCGCTGTCATCCAGATGCTTTCTGCTACAACACTCCTGGGTCCTTCAGCTGCCAGTGTAAGGCAGGTTATCGTGGGGATGGTTTCCGGTGTGTGTTAGGAGGTAAAATCTTACAGTTCTTGAAAGTTGGACGGGAAATATAATTTGGGAACTGTTGGATCTATGTTAATTTGGTTCTTCTCTGGAACAAACTGTGTATTGTTTTATTGGTGTCTTTATTCTTTCTCAAGTGTTTCAATTTTTGAATTTCACCAAGACTGTGTCAAAATCTGTATCTTGACAATTATCGCTTTTCCATGATACCCTGTTCAATGTGCCATTACATGCTGTGTTCTGTGCACAGCAGTTTTCAGCCCCAAGCTGATACTATCTTTTGAAGTTGCCTTGAGTAAAAGTTTGATCACAGATTGATTTGGTTCGCATACCCAGTAGTTACTTATCATAAAATATGTGGAATTATTGGCACTGTAGATGAAAAGCAACAGTTTCAGAAGAGAGGTGAAGGGTGAGACCAAACTAGTGCTGTCTGCCGCGGGGTCTAGGTGCCACCATGCCATGTATAGCCAGCCAGAGTCCAAAGAGGATGGTGCTTAGTTGCTTCTCTATTTACCCAGCTTGTTCTGTATTTAGCAGAAAGTTCTTCACCCTCCCACACTTCTGTTCTTCTGTTTACTTTGGGCCTTGAAGTATAAAACTCCTGATCTTGAAGATATGCTTAAAAAAAGAAAGTAAGAAATACCAAAGCACAAAGTAGCTTCATACAGGTTGCCTTAATTAAAAAGCATGGCAAACCCATGGGACAGCACTCGGGTTTTGCAGAATGTCAGACGCTTCCATTGCTGTTTTACAGTATTTAATCCTGAAGCTCTGTCTTTTTCCATTTTGTCAGTCCTTCAGTATTATGTTTAACTAGCTTTTCGTTCATGAATGCCCATGTGTATTTTCATTTTATTGCCAGTTGAATGAAGAGCTACCTAGTATTTCTGACCTGAGTCAAAATATTTAGCTAACTAACCTGCTGATAAAAGCAGGATTAGTCCTCCTAGAGGAGAATCTTTATGTGAATAACTTGAAGCTATATCAAACCTTAAAGCTTCCAGTTATTCAGGTAGAATTGTAGAGGCAGAAATAGAGCTTTCATGGCTAACACATCCCCTTTGTAACAGAAACAGGTGGTTTGGTAGGCTGATACTTGATTTCAACCGATTTACTTTATTACCAGGACACAATTTTTTTCTGAGTGCATGTGATAGCGTACTTTAGTGGGGAGTTTTGTTTGGTTTTGTGGCTGTTAAGAACACCACCTTTTCACATGGAATGGTTAGTGCGTCTACTAAACTGCTAAGCACAGTGTACTATTCCGTAGTAGCTTTGTGTTATTTTTTGGCCTTATCATGTATGATTTTTCACATGTTATAAGCAAAGTAATTGTATCCTGAATGCTTTGCTGTTTGGGGGATTTTTTTTTTTTTGAGGGGGGGTGTTGTGTTTTTTGTTTGTTTGATTGTTTTTTGTTTTTTTTTTTCATGGCAGAGCTTTAATGGTAGTAATGAAATATCTTGGAGAGATTTGTTGTATCTATTGTTTCAGTGGGTGGGATCTGCCAGGTTTTGTTAGTGTTCATATATGCCTCTCTGATTACTTTCTTTTTTTAGTACTCTTGCACTAGTAGTAGAAGACATGCTTTAGAATCAGTTGTATAATTTAGTTTTACTCATGAAAGGCATTGAGCAGAAAAAAAATCCGTGTAGATTAAAAAGTCTTACTTTTGCTGAATCCTGACTGAAGTTGAGAGTAGCTGTATTGCTTTACTAGTCTGCAGCAATGGCAGTGTTCGCAACAAACTTAGCTACTCCTCCCCCTTCTTAGAGAGTTAATAGAACAATAGCTGCCCTTGGGATGTCATCTGTTGCTAAAGCTTTAGTACTTCTTAAATGGATATATCCAACAGTTAATCATTGCCAGGAGATATGATCACAATACACTTCCTGAAGCCTAGCAAAAAGCATCTTAGTTTACTTTAGCACCCAATTTGTAAAGTTGCTTCAGAATGAAGACTCCAGATGAGACTGTACTGTATTCAGCTGTAACTAGAGACCCTTTCTTGCCATTTATAGCCACTAAAGCTTTGATCTAATTAGCCTCAATCAAGTAATTTAAGGCTTTCCTGGTTATTAATGGCATGAAAACTTTCATTCATCTAAATACTCAGCTCTTTTTGCAGTAACTTTTTCCAATCCATGCATTCAATTCCTCGCTTATTTGTTGTCTTTATTGTTATGTGAAACTTACTATTGAATCATACCACTGCTGAACAGTAACTCTTGAAACAACTAGATTAACAAGTAAAATAGATTTGAATCATGCACAAGACAAGTCTGTAAGAGTGAGCCAGTAAGTTAAGGAAAGAGTTAATGACGCTGGAATGTCCCACTGCTCACAGCTATTAGGAAAGTCTGTACTTCATTATTTCCTCACGCTTCATTTTTCCATTTCAGAAAACCAGATGTCTGAGTGTTTCTACCCCTGCAGACCCAGACACTGTTTAGTAAACAGAAACAAATCAAGATTTTTGGAACTAGGGGTCTGATTGTTAAGTGTCATTTGCTGGTCTTCTGTCCACAATCCACTTTACATGGGAAATGCACTTACCAAGGCAATGCTGTAAGTGAAAGATTACAAAGGAAAAATGAAGGGATGAAAGCAAGGCTGTTGATTTTGAGGTTTTTTTACTCCCCTTTTTTTTGAGGGGGAGCAAAGTCTGAGAACAGCAGTTAAATATGTCCAATATAACTCATTGTGATACGTGGGGAATAAAGTAATCCACACAGGAAATTAAGAAGTACTCTCTGACTACATAGTGATTCTGGGCATGGTTCTAAATGACTTCTGTCTTTAGCATGTGAATGAATGAAAAACTGTCTGAATATCTGCGTCAGATCTTTAAAAATTTCTAGATGCTGTTGCAGAATTTAATGTAATTTGTTTTAGGGTTTTGGACTAAAATCCCTTGTGAAATAAAAGACGTCCCATATATCTCTATTTCTCATCCTGTTTCCTTAGCCTCCCTTAATCATTTTCTGCAAAGTCTGTAAATAATTTTCTGCAGTGCTGCTGCAAAAACTTCCCTTTAAGATTTTGAGTACTTCTACAGGGCTTTAGGTTGGTTCCACCACCCTCCTACCCCCCCCCATTCTCTTTATTTCTTTACTTACCTAAGAAGTGTGTACATGTTTGGTTTTCATCTGGCTTGCTTTGCATATTTGTGCTATTTCCATTTCACTTTTTTCCAAGTTCCATGATACATTTCGATGACTTTCAAATTCCAGATTGCTGCTAGTAGCTTAGGAAGCAACTGTATGCACCATTCTACATTTCTAATCTGACTTGTGTGTACTGTGGTGTCCATAGGACATTAAATTCTTCATCAAGCTTTTAATCTCAATTCCATGCTATAGTTCCTCTCTTAAGAGCTCTTTTCTATACGCTGGTTCAGTTTTTCATTGTCTTTTTGAAATGTGGGTAGCAAAGAATCATCTCCTCAGTCCCACATTGCTTTTCTGTACCTGTATATACGCTGTATTCTGATTTGTATCCCCTCAAAATGCCTACAGCACTGAGCTGGGTGTTGACAGCTTATCTGCTTGCACTTATCTGCTGATAGCTCTTTTTGGTTGTGGTTTCCAAGAGGTGTCTATCTTTAGGGGATGATCTACATAGGTATTCTAAGAAGTCTAACTTTCCATTTGGCTGTGTGAATCTACTGGTTTGGTTTTCCTAGTGATGAGGTCCTGCTGTCATGTTTGTGGCCTATTTGTCTTCCAGAAATGATGTAATCCTGATGAGGGTATCAGATTTCTTGAAAAGGAAATTTAAAACCAAGGCTAAGGTAATATGGAAACTTACTAGAAATATCGCTACTTCATGACATCCGTCTACTGTCTCAGGTGATTTGTCAGTTTTTAATTCTGTATCAAATTAAGGTAGACCACACCATGGTGCTTTGTTTTGAAAATGATACTGTCCTGTGGATGTAAGTAATGTGCCATAGGGAAACACAAGCTATTGGATCAGTGTGCTTCCCTCATCAGCCAAGCATCAACTGCATTGAAAGAGAGTGAGAATGGAATTTTACTCACTTTTTTAACAACTTCTAATCAGTAATGCTGAAATACAGATACTGAAAAATATTGAAACTTGGTCCTGCTGCTCATTAAATGCTGTTGCCACTGCTACCTTACTGCATTACTGAAAACAACCCAGGTCTTGCTCTTACGGTTTGTTTCATCCCTAGCAGTATGAACTAACCCTACCGTATACCATTTTTTCTAATTGTTGGTGTGATCATTTGGCTTGACTTTCCAGTGTGGGCTTAAGGACTGGTAAGAACCTCTGAAAATCAGGGCTGGTAACCCATAGATAAGGAGTCTTGAAATAGGTAGGACTTGGTTTCCATTTGTTACAATCAGGTAAAGTAGCAGATCTAACAGCACCGTTACACCCAGTAGGTGTTATTTGCTCTTAGCTCTACCTGCTGTAGTTGATGGAAGTTTTTTTTTTCCAGGCCAATCAAGGGATCAGAAAGCTGTCCTAATGTTGATTGCTCTGTATCTTTGAAGTCCTGACTGGATGAAATATTACTGTATTTATATTAAAGGAAGAGCACCAAGAAACCTCATTTAGGCTACTGTACTGAAGGAAAGTTACTAACTAAAAAGATTATGACTAGAAAGCTGGTTTACAAAGTAGCTTTGCCCTTATACTACCTAAATATGTGCCAGTTTTTGTTTGCTATTTTAACTTCTGCCGTTAGCTCATCAGGGCAGGGAATGTGCTTGATTTACTGTGTCAATCTCATCTTTCCAACTCTGTCATAGCTAACTTCATCTCAAACAGTTAATCAATGAAATTTAAAAGTTACAGAACTCAATCATCTTCTCATAAGCACACTGAGTAAAATGTATTATCTATATAAGCAGACTATGTATCCCAATCAGATATCATTGATATCTCAGATTATTTTGCCTTTATTGCTGCATAGGCTACGACACTGGACTGGGATTCAGCTTGCTTTTCTTTAGGTGTCTCTAAACTGTAAGCACAGTAATTCTGCTCATGATTCAGAGGTTAGGGGAGAAAAAAATACATGATGGATTCCAAGTGCCTAGTTTGGACTGTTATAACAAGTTTAGGGAGTTGATTTGATTTATAAAGTTTAATATTGGCTAAATTCATGTTAGTTGAAAGAAGTTAAATGTTGAAAGGTTAAAATGTTGGAGTCAACACAGATAAATAAAGGCAGTACTACCATGTTCCTTTCCAGAATATTTCTTTAACATGGTCTTTAACATGGATTACTCATCACACTTGATACTCTTAAAGTTTTAGCAAATATAAGACGCTTTCAGGCACACAGAAGCAGTAAAACACAGAAGTTATCCCTAAAAGTGAGTGGCAACAGGCTATTTAACATCTTTTTATGCAACTGAAAAATTAGTGTTGATGGGAGTTTTTAGAAAGAACAAATATCTTCTGCCTTCTAGAAACTGAGTACTAATTTTGAAAATCATTTTGCTTGACTAGTCTCTTGACTTCAGTGGGGCTAATTGCACAAGCAGGCCATTTGTGAGCTTCATCTTGATCATTATAATGTCAGTACTCTTCAAAAATTCCATCAGTATTCCTGTATAAAATCTGCAGATACAAATGTGCATATTGTCTTGAAATTGGAATGTATACTGCTATTTCAAGCTAGCAATAGTATTATTGTTAACTTGAAATACCAGTGTACATTCCAATTTTATATATAATATAATTTTATATATAAATACAAAATATTATAGACAATTATATACAATATATATAATTATTTATAAAAATATGATTTTATATACAATATATTTTATGTATTATACCAGATCCTGTCTGGGTCTATACACACTCCTTTGTGAAATTCACATTTACTAACTCATTTTCGTAAAGTTGATTTAGTCTGTGGATTTAAAAAATGTAAACTGTTGGATATTCCCTAATTCTAGGAGTTTCATATGGGAAGGAAAACCAACCAGCTTCTACATTTGTTTTATATTCCACTGAGGAGGAGTTAATAGTGTTTCTCAAAGATGACATGAACACAGTCAAGATTTTGTTCTGCAATAAATAAACACAGGGTTGGTCAGTTTACCAATATTCTGTATTCCTCCTCCTTTCTCTTGTGAGAAATGCATATAATTACAGCTTAAAAAAACCCAACAAAACAATCCCAAAAAACCAAGCCAAAACCTGTCACAAAATTATCTGTTTGCTAGAATCAACATTTTTTAGCTGTATATGCATAGTGCATTGGATACCTGAAAAGAAAATTTGAGATAGAGGCTTTCCTTCAGCCTCTGGCTTTGTAGGTTGATTCAATGCTCTCCACCACCCACATTAAAGCTGGTGCCAAATATTTCAGTTGTTTAGAGTGAGCTGTTCTCCAGACATTTATATTTCACTAATTGTGTCCAGGTGCATGAAACTTGTCCAAAGCTTTTGCTTGCATAACTAGTTTAATACAAAATAGAAGGATAGTTTTTTATTATTTGTGTGTTTTACGCAACAACAGTCTGTGGGTGTGGGGGATTATCTTTACTCAGCTGGGCTGGGTCCAGTCTGAACTACATATAGCTAATGCTGTCCACCAGGCTATGTAAAAACAAGGAAGGAATAAATGAATAAATGGAAGTGTATTGTTAAAGCCTCTTCAGCAGGTAGTTTGTGGTAAGCATTTCTAACTGTCTGCAGAAATCATTGACAAGAAAAAGAAAATAATTAGAGCTCTTTCTCTCCCAGTGAGCAGAACTCTTCAAGGTCTCAAGTGTAAGGTAAAACTAAGCCAGATTTTTGTCAGAGAAAGAAATATGTTATTTTTATTGTATTCTTTTAATTTCATTATGTTGTTTTGTATCTAGAGGGGTATATTGATCCTGATGACATTCCCTATCACATAGCAGGTAATACAATAAAATGTATCTTTTAGTCAGGATTGCTTTGTGAAATTGAAACCAAAATAACAGAATCAGTGAAGTTAGTCTTTACTCTGTAATCTCTACAATATACATGTGTGTGGGTGTAGCTGGTCTGCATATATTTCTCTGCATACGCAGTAGTATTCCTTTTTTCTGCATTGCCTTAGTTATGCTTTTATGGGTAACCTGTCCTTGCAATTCCTTCTTAAGTCTAAAAGTCTCAAATGAGTGCTCAAATTTGATAACTGAGCTCTAAAAAAATCTAATATACAACAAAGAAATGAGGAGTTTCATTTCCTAGGTTCTGTAAAGAACTCAGCATCTGTCTCATGTTGTGGTTTTCTCTTGTGGCTCTGAAGGGAAACTTGACTTTTGGCGTTACAAAAAATCCTTTATCCACTGTATGGCCTGGCTGATTAGTTACATTTTAAGGCCCATGGATAATTGTCAAGTGAGTAGATACAGGGTTCACAAGCCGGACAGAGTGTTCTTGCTATGTGCCTCAGGGAGAAAGACTGGGTTTTCCAGCTTCTGTTTAGGACCCTTCACTGTAGGAAGATACAGGGAGGCTGTTTGTTCTGTTTTAAACTAGACAGCAAAGAATAAAGTGACGTAAGTTTAGGGCAAATGAGTCATATTTGCACAGGGCTGTTTTCCTGATGCTGCACTGAAAGCATATGCCTTCAAGGTTTGTAGCACTGCCATGCTCCTCCAGCAGCAAGAACACTTGCATCATAAGTGGTCCGTGCGCATTAACTGTTTATGGAACATTGTTATAATGGAAATAGTCACTGGTCTTTTTCTTTTTTTCCTTCCTCGCAGAAGTGGAAAAGACCAAATGCCAACATGAACGAGAAGTAGCTCTTGGAAGTGGAGGTGCGTTCTTCCCAAGGGAGACAGGAGCTCGTCATTTCATTCCCCAGTGTGATGAGCATGGGAATTACCTGCCTACCCAGTGCCATTCTAGCAGTGGATATTGTTGGTGTGTGGATAGGGATGGAAATGAAATTGATGGCACCAGAAGTGGCCCGGGAGTTCGACCACCATGTAAGTGGCTGAAGCACTTGTTCCTTGTAGGTGTCTTTCAACCCAGGTACACTGTCCCCCAGATGTGGGGCTTAGTCATGCCCCTGAGAAATACAGCACTGGCTAGGAGCAATGCAGATCTTTGCTGTCCCAGTGGCATTATGGCTCATGCTGCAGCCATTCAGTAACTCTAGCATATGCTTTTTCTTCAGCCAGGGCATCTGAACCGCTGTAGTGAGCTTCTGGATAAAAATTGGGTTTTCTAACTTCTTTCCTGACTTGAAACTGCAAGGGGTCCTGTAGTTTCTACCCTCTGGGAGATGTGGCAAATCTGAATGCATGGTAACTGACTTGCCTCAGGAAATTAGGAATGTTCCTTCCTACATCTTCCTCATTTCAGCTGTGAAATGCATCCTCCTGTGAAATAAGATAGGTCCTTCTAAACAGTTGAAGGAAAGAACAATTCCAGAGCTGAACATGAAAAGACCTATTATGTCACTTGGTCCTTCTCTGTCAGCCAAGGGGAAAAAATCAGAAGCTTTCTGTATCTAATTATAGCTATTAAATGTCTTGTTTACAGGACTGTTTCCTTCTATGAAGTCTGACTGTAATTGTGTCTCTGCAAATAACAAAGTTTGTTATGCTGTATAAGCTAATTTTATCCCTATCTGTTTCCTGCTCTATTAACAAGGCCTGAGCACAGCTGCTCCGCCTGTTGTTATTGGGCCCTCTGTTCGACCAGATACAGTACCTCTGCCTCCAGGAACACACTTGCTTTTTGCCCAAAGTGGTAAAATTGAACATGTTCCACTTGAGGGGAACAATATGAAGAAAAATGGTGCAAAAGCACTGCTGCACATTCCAGTAAGTAACCTACTGTACTAAATCTACGTATTCTAAGAAGATGTGTGACAAAGACAAGTGTTTTATCTGTATAACTTGATAATTTAAGTTCCAAACTCAATTTTTACCTTTGATTAAAATTTCAGTATCTCATCATTTTGTCGCTGAAAATTCCTGATCTGTATAGTCAAAAACCTAAAACTGAGCCATAGAAAAAATGCTTTACCTTTAAAGAATAGCTCATAAGACAAAAATCTAATATTTGTGTACTCACATGCTTCCAACAGTTCACCACACAAATTTTCACTTCCATTTGCTTTCTGACTCTGATATCAAAGTCTAGGAGACTTACAAGACCAGTATATGGAGAGGCCCTATTTTTCTTTCTCAGTTGTTCCAGCTTTCTTCTTAAGTCTTGATCTCTACCTGGTTTTCAGTCAGTTCTCTGCACTTCTTGGCTGCCGATATATATAGATTATTATTGTTTGTTTTTTTGCTTTCTTCCCCATGTGCAGGCCCAGTGGGTGGCAAACCTTTTTCCCACATTTCTTACTACTGTCCGAAGAATTCTTTTCTTTGAGAATAAATCTCTTCTTCTGAGACCCTGTCTTTCTCATCACCTGGTGACACAAGCCAGCCCTTCTCGCCTCCAGTTTCATCACAGGGATTTCTGGTTTTGGTCCAGTATTTGTTCCTGTATTTCTAATAGATAGCAATACCAGGTAGTATGCTGGCTGCTTTTGACATTGCTTGTAAATATTTATTAGTCCAAGTACTGACTAAACTACACAGATTTAGTTCAGTAAATAGTACAGCAAACTGTACTGTGATGTAAAGGTAAACTTGAGCTTTTGTCTCTTATTTAAAGTGCTGCTGCAGTAATATGAAAATGAAGTAAAATAGTGTGCAAAACAGGTGGGTTAGGCATGTCATAGAAACATGATTCTGAATCCTTATCAGATAGTCTCATTATTTACTTGATCTAGCTGAGCTATCTTCAAGAAAGGGCTTCCAAGAGATAAGGTGCAACTAAATCTTCCTTGGAACTTTCAATTAAAATAAAACTTTCCATTTGTAACGATGTTGTCTCTGTGTTGTCTCAGCATTGTGTATTAGCAAAGTGACAGTGTTTTGCAGCATAGAGGTGTTTACATTTTGTAACTTACAGCATTAACGTACACTGAGTAAGAGCATCTGGTTTAATGCTTTTTGGCCATCTTTCTAGAAGTTGCAAGTTACAAAAGCAGCAAAGGTGACAGACTTGAGAATCCATGTGAAATCATTGTTTTACGCTGAAAGTCGCTTTCATTTGCCTGGAGGAAAGAGTTTCAACTCGGAACTCAAACTCTGTCTTCTGCAATTCTCTGCCTGGAAAATTGCAGATATATGCGTATTTATATGTTCCTTGTCCCTGAGCATATTCTTTTCAGCAGAATGATTTATGGAGTATTTAAGCTATTTTTCATTTTAAAAACTTTGCTAGAACTTTTTAAGCCAAATGATGCTGTATGTGTAGCACTACTGAAATGTAACCATAATGCATGGGTTGATGAATATCCAGAACACAAGTCAGATTTGCTTAAAGTTCCTTGTTCAAGGGAAAGAATGGGAGAAAAAAGTACATGAGGAATGACAGTAAAATAACAACATGAAGTTTCTTTAAATTGGTATGCAGGTGAAGTTCTAGAAGTCAGACCAGCTGCTCAGTAGTGAGACCTACAATGCTTCTTTGAATAAAATAATTGTAAATGGTGTCTGCTAGTTAAAAGGGACTTGTAATAAAAAGTGCAATGACTGTCACCTAATGTTTTTCTCTGCCTGTCCTCCCCATCTCTCACCTTTCCTCAAGAATTTGTTTTTTTTTTTTCAGGCTTGAGACTTATATCCATAAACCAGTGCTGCTGGCAAATAATTGTTGTTTAGTGTAAGCTGATGTAACTTGTTTGTTGACCAACAGGACAAAGTTGTCATTGGAGTTGCTTATGATTGCACAGACAAGATGGTTTATTGGACAGACATCAGTGGCCCTTCAATCAGCAGGGCTAGCCTGAATGGTGGGGAGCCAACAACCATCATCAAAACAGGTAACAGCACAAAATTCTTCCTCTTGCTACTCCCTAAGAATGGCATTACAGACTTGTATTTAGTAAAAGGTACTTCCCAGCTGTTGCCTGAGATATAGTATTACATATTTGTGTTATTTGGATAAACAATAGCCAAAAAGCCTGGATAACGTAAACTGAAAAAAGATCCGCTCCTTGTGCAGTAGCCCTTCACTGCCTTTCTACTGCTAAGAGGGGCAAGAAGGTGGTTCTCTTTGAATAAACTAACTTTAAGGCTGGAAGTGAAGCAGCAGGTCAGTGAGATGTTTCTGTCCTTATCTGCAGTTGCAGAATACTGTATCTGTCAAACCACTGAGTACCTTATGAGCATAACTGGGAGCATCTTAATAAAAGGCTGAGAGTTTTGAAAGATGAATCAACCTGCTTTGGTGGTTTTAAAGCATATCTCAAGGCACTACTGAGTGCAGGGTTCAGAGCCTCATAGTCTGAGCCTTGGACAGTGTCTCAGCTCCTCACAGGAATGGTTAGAGGATATTTGTACCTAATTACAGTCTTAGGTATTGCTTATTTTCTTGCTGCATTTAGAAAAGTTAAAAAAAACAAACAAACAAATAAACCAAAAACCATATTTCTCCTGTTTTGGATGCTTTGTCACTTCTAGGGAAGAATTTTGAAGTAGACTTTTGAAGCCTCTCTACATGTGGTGGGTTCTTTAGGGCTGCCACTAAAGTGGGGCAGCACAGCTAGTACTCTCAGGGCAAATCTCCAAGTCATGCCATCCTGGATTTTTAAACCAACTCAAGGCCCCACTTTCCTGGCAGCCTTTATGTAACATACCTCTTCTGTAGTCTTGTCTTGTCAACCATGCTGGAAAGGCTCCATGTTCCTGGCCATGAAGAACGGAGCACATAACTCATACTACTGTAGATGAATGCTATTCTTGCTTACATGCAATAGCTACAAGATGTAACTGTGTGAAAAAGTAAGGTTATCATTAAAACCTAGGTCGTGTACTGGAGTAGACACATCATTGTTCAGAGTACTTATGATTTGAAAAGAGAATGATGGATTGTCAGCTAGCTGTTGAGTGGGTACTAAGTGCAATCAAAACTCAGGCTGAGTAGAGCTGCATTTATGTATTCTGCGGAATATCATCTATGGGTGTCGCTTATTTTTTCTGCCTGGCAAGCAAGGCAGATACTGGCTAGCTGAGATTCGTTTGTCAGTTTCTTTCCTGTTCTCTGCCTGTCAGCTGCCTGCTCTGCTGAAAAAGGACTGGTGAGCAGAGGCTGAAGAGGAGAATCCCTGCTCCCTGTTCCTGGGCTTGGGGATCAAACAGTTGTAAAGCTGGTTAAAAACAGTTTCAGCTGTGACTTTCCATGCCTCCCAGTCAAGCTGTAAAATAAAAGTGAGTAAAGCCACCTTGTTAAGTTTTTACCCTTGGAGATGCTCAAGGATTTGGGAATTGGACTAGAGGGTATTGCGAACTTAGTGCTTTTGTGGTTTATGTCATTTTCCTACACTCTTTCCCCTAAGGAAGTTGCCTGTGCTTTGATCCTTTGCAGAACCTTTGTCACAAAAAATTAGGAAATTATTTTAGAAAAAATGATCACCCAGTTTTAAAACTCTACAGCAAAGTTGTTTTTATTTTCTTTGGATTGGTTGAGTATCTCCTCCTGGAGTTTGTACTTCAAAATAACCAGCTTGCTGAGACTCCACTCAGGAAAAGGGGAGCAGCTTGGATCCTATCATTGTCCTGTCAATAGAGAGCTTAAGGCCATCCCTAACCATTCCAGCAATTACTGAGTTTCATATTTCTGTCCAGGTTGAGATATTTGTGAGACATCTTTTTCATCCCACCATATTTAATCTGAAAGGGACTCTAACCTGTAGTGTAAGCCTGTGCCTGTACATTCACAAATTCTCAACTTCTGTGGGTAAAGGATTTCTGATTTCCACTATTATTTTCTCAGATCCTGCACTTTAAAAAGGGAGGGATATTGCTATTGCTAAAAATTGGATATGGATATGAATTAGCCTGAGTGTGTGCACACAGGAAAAATCTTGTAATGTATAAAATATTTTCAGAACATTTGTGAAGGCTTTCAACTAAATTTGATGGTTTTAAGTAATTCAGGGTGCTTCAATGCCACATGGAAACATCAGAGGTTTTATCTGCTACAAATAACATTGTATGTGTACAGACATCTCATTATTTCTGTTGTTCTGTTGTTTGCATACAAAGTGAATGCCATTCCTGAAGAGATGCTGAGCACTGTTGCGCTTTACTACCTGTATGTTAATGGACTCTTCAGTAAGGAGTCAGAATAACAGGAGATTGAATATTCAGTATTTGACTGCATGTCTTCAACGCTGCCCAAAACCAAAACTTTAAAATTTCAGGAAATAAGAGAATGCTTCCCTCTTAGAAAACTCATGAGAATTACTTGTTTTGATCTTTGCCTTCACCTCCTGTGAGCCGCAGCTGCTTTCTTCAGTTCTCATGTATTTTTGTGGAATGCACTATTTTTTTATTTGTGAAAACTCTTGTGATCCAAGTTGTGTTACTTCACAGAAACATGTTTAATTGTGGAGCCCCATCCAGTTCTCATCCATAGCTGCAGCTGTGTAGCCTGTGGAGGCTTTCTGAGCTTTGCAGCAGTGGAGGCAGGCTGGGAAGGAGAGCTTTCCTCTTTGTACTAGTAGCTTAAGTCTTATCAGTCATACATGACTATACAAGCATGTCCCCAGGGACACAGCCTGTGACTATCAAGCTTGATGACAGTATAGCAGGAATCTATTTATGCCTCAGGAAAGACTGGTGATATATGAAGCCTGTGTATTCCTTTGTCCCTCCATGTGGGATAGTTTTCTCTGGCTCATTGTCAACTGGACAGCAAAGACATTTACATCAGACTTCTTTAAATCTCTTGGCATATAGCCGACACAAGAAAAATGAAGCAAGGAAACCAGTCAGTGAACAGGAGCTCCTGGAAAACAGTGGCAGAAGATCTTTTGCCTGCTACTTTCTTCTGTTCCTAAAAGAGGCTGGGAGCTCCACTGGCACTAGTGGGTGATCTCAGAGGCTGGGGATTATCACCAACAGCACCTTAAAAAAGGAGGCCACTGCCATGAACATTTGAGCATCTGAAGTATATGGTGAGGGTGGTTGCTTGCAATGACCGGTTTAGCTCCACAGGGGCAGCTGGAGAACTACAAGTAATAGTGTGAAATCAGTGTAACTAAGTTAAAGCGCCAGGTGCCCTTCGGAGAACTAGAGATAAAACTGATTCACTTTCTCAGGCACCCACTCTGTATGAGTTGTGAGTCAGAAGCAGTGAGGTAGATCTTATTGGTTCTTTTCTGCCTCTTCAGCAATGAATATACATCTAAAATGTCATGTGTCCAGGTTAAGTGTGGTAAGTGTAATCTACCTGTGCAAGAGAACAGAGGTTTTCTCTGTTGATGTTAAAACTATTGTCCAACTATTATTCATAGTGAAGTCACAGTAGCAAGTTTTAGCCAGCTCTGCCCAGTGTTCTGGACCACACGCTTTTTCTCCTCGAAGGTTGTTTTTGTCACATGCTGTTTGTTTAATGGCTGTCAGTAAATAAACTTGAAAATTGATAGCATGCTATAGAGTCACATTGTGTCATTCTTGAATAGTTACATGATGTGTGGATCAGCATTTGGAATGTGGCTCTTTTCAACAGTGGGCTGGTATAAAGTGTCACTTCACCTTATTTTGGGAGTGATCACGTACAATGCTCTTTCTTTTGGAAGAAAAATCAGACTAAATTTGCTTTGTACCTTTCTTTGATTTCACTATAACCCACCCAGCCTGCCTGCTCTTTTTCAGTGGATGTATGAACCTTGTTTTCCATAGCAGCTGAATTAAACCTTAGAGTTACTCTGCATCCTTCGCCTGAGCTAGAACTTATTGCTTTAACATTAGTAATGTCATTATCTGCTGTTTCCTGTTGCTTTTGGAGCAACTTACTGCCCAAGAAAAATTGTGCACATACAGTACTTAATTATGTTCCAAAAAGAATTGCTCTGGAAAAAAAAAAAGAACTGGAGCTAAATACTAATATCATTATCTCTAGTGCTTTGGAGCTTGATTATCTTGAAATATTGCATTGGCTAAATTTAGCATAAATCCGGGTTTCAGAGACCACATATGCCAGTACCAAACAAGAGGAAATATTAAGGATTATAAAATCCATTATAGCTCTTGGCCTGCTAAGGAGAATAGAAAAAGATTCTGATAATCTCTGTTTATTTCTCTACTACCAACTTCTTTTCAGTGCCCACCCCCCAAGGAAAGCTCTCGTGCACGATGAGTTGCTTCCTACAGAATCTGTTATACTATGTGTTTATGAAAGTTTTGTGCATTTAAACTTCAGTAAGGCAAATTGCATATTTGTCTTCCAATTGACATGAAGTAGCTTTTGTTGGACCACAGCCAGAAAGCAGAAGAAAATCTATCTCTAGCTAACAGTTACGCTTATGAGTCTGATGTTGTGCATTAGGAATAAATAGGCATGTTTTAATCTGTTTTCCTGCAGACTTGGGAAGCCCTGAAGGGATAGCTGTTGATCATCTGGGTCGCAACATCTTCTGGACTGACTCTCAACTGGACAGAATAGAAGTGGCCAGGCTGGATGGGCGCCAGCGTCGCATCCTTTTTGATACTGGCCTGGTGAACCCCAGAGCAATTGTTGTGGATCCTATGAGAGGGTATGGATATGTTGTCAAGTGACATGCAAAGTTTGGGTTTTATTTATCTATTTAACAATGGCATGTTTTTAGGTTGTCTGTAGACAATAATAGGGCTAACTTTTCCTAAAGCAACTAACAAATAGAAATGGCACGTGTGTCCTCTGTCTGAGTGGTATGCTGGAAGTAAAACTTGTAAAATACCTGCTAGGTAATACTGTTATATTTTATTGAGAAGTTTGTCAAATACTTATTTGTACCTCACTTTAGGTACATTGTTTACAGGATACCGAGTTTAGCCCTTACCAGAAAGATTTTTTTTTTTTTTTTTTTTTTTTTAAATATTACTGGTATAAAATACTAAATTTAAATATTAATATTTTAATTTCCATCATGGTAACCTTTCTTTCCGTACAATGACATCCTTGTTTATTTAAATTATTTAGGGTGCACACATGTTACTTTTATGTCCTTAGCATTTTTCTTAATTACAACAATATTCTGAGTTCAGTCACTCTCTTACTTCTTACCTTTTTTTTCCTCTTAAGAAACTTATACTGGACTGACTGGAACAGAGAAGCTCCTAAAATTGAAACCTCATACATGGATGGCGCAAACAGAAGAATTCTTGTTAAAGATGATCTTGGGTTACCAAATGGGCTGACATTTGATCCTTATTCCTCAATGCTGTGCTGGGTTGATGCAGGTGAAGCACTCCTAAAATCTTTCTTTATAATAGCAATGGAATAAGTATGTCCAAACCTAAATTATCCACAGCCAATTAATAGCTCTTTGGGCTGCATCTTAGACTTCATCCCTTTCTTTCTGGCTTTAATATTCTCTCAATTTATTCATTGTTACTACCACTGTAGTATTTACATCAGACTGTGTGAAAGCTGAAAGATTTCAATTCTGATCACAAAACTTTCTAGGATTGAAACAGGTTTGTATCTGTGTGTCTTGTATGTGACTATCTTGTTAGGTAGTGTTTAGGTGTTTGTAAAAGAAATTGTGATCTTAAGACCAGGGAAACACAGTAAAATGCAGTGATTCATTTAATCTGACCCTACAGAATATCATCGTGGCACTGTTGCAAGACCTGTAACCTTAGGCAAAATTCAGCTTATAATTGCCAGAATCAAGTATTGAAAATGCAGGTCACACTAGATTTCATGATCAAGAGATGAAGGTTCAGCCATCAACTCATTATTAGTTGTGTGCCAGTGTCCTGCCAGTCAAAAAAACTCAACAAAGTGCTTTTAATTCTTATTTAAACTTTTATCTTGCTGTCTTTCACTCTGTAGACTCTGCCAGAGATCTCTTCCTGTGGAGGTGTTTTTACACTTGAAGTCACCTTTCAAGTTTTTGATAAAATAAAAAAGATCAAGCTCTCTTTTTCACTGTAAGACACTTTCTTCTACCTTTCAAATATATCTCTTAGTGCTATTTTTCTTTTCTTTTTCTCTCTTTCTCACACTTGTCTCTCTTTTCTTTTACCCTAGTTTTGAAGTCTACTACTTAAAGGAAACCTACAGGTGTTTGCATTCACTAGCAGTTTTCTCAGTGTGTGTAGCCTTGCAGGTAGACCTTTTTGGACCCTATTTGCATCTACAAGTTCTTTCTGCAGTCTTGCCTTCATGGCCTAACCCAGCAAGCATTTTGGGAACACTCTCGCTAAACTGACTTTGCAAAAATGCCTTCCAGAGAAGGTAGAACTGGTTAGTGGCTGAAGTATCCCTCCTGAATACAGTCAGCTTCCACTTCAGCTTGAGGATACTGGTATCTGTAGCAGGAATCTCAGCTTGTAAACAATGGCCATGGTTTCACTGGACATCTGGGTTCCTGTAAGTCAAATGGTGTGCTTGATTAGCATTAGCACCAAAGTGCTTTAACATTCAGTCTTTGGTTCATGAAGAGATGCGGCATGGGGGAGTGCTTTGGTTCAGCAGCTTACTGAAGGACTTCCAGGAGATTTTACCCAGTTCATGCTTGCAGGCTTATGCATATTCTTAGTCCCTCATGAGAGCTCTCTTGCTGTGGCTCAAAGGCTTAATTGTTTCACTACACCCAGGTACCAAGAGGCTGGAATGCATGAACCCTAATCAGCTTGGTCGAAGGAAGATTGTTGAAGGAATTCAGTATCCTTTTAGTGTTACAAGCTATGGGAAGAATTTATACTACACAGACTGGAGAAGGTATGTTATCTGCTAAAGAAATTACAGATTGCTTTAATCTGTTCTTCTGTCTGGTAGACACTGAAGTAGATACTGCATTTCTCATGTCTGACTTTTCACCCATTCCTGTTTTGTTGCTTTCCTAGTGAAAGATGATTCAGGGTGGAGTGGATCTGTAAAGCTGACCTGTTGATGGTGCCAGTTAACTGAGTTTTCATTTTCAGCACGCTGATTTGTCCCCTAAGAAAATACTTTTAACAGTGAACATTTTTGGGAAAGGAGTGGGAGCTAACATGTTTCCCTTATGGCTGTGCTTGCTGTGTTGTAGAGGGCGGAAATGCATCACTCAGGGCTTTCTATGCCCTATATTATCTGAATATTCAGCCAGCAATAAGAAAAAAAAAAATTTTTCTGTCTTGCTGACATTTTATTTGTGGCACATTATGTAAACTATTGACATATGATCACGACTTTAGAGTTTACTGTATCTTACAGAACAAAAATATCTATTTTTCCTTGACATAAATAGCTCTGTGGGCTCTATCTGCAAACTCTTACACAAATGACTTCATCAATTGCACTAGGAAGAGCTATTAATATGTGTAAGGATTTCCAAGCTAGAACCTAACGGCTGGGAAATGCTATTCTAAAATAGGCTTGTGAAATGAGGAAACTGTTACGGGTCTGTCAGTAGACTGTCCCTTTATTTTCAGGAAGAAAAGATTGCTTATGACTAGTTGTATTCCTTCCAGATATCAAGCACCACCTGAAATATAATATTATCTGTGATCATTATGTATAATAGCTGCAACGTCTTCTCTACCACAGAAAACGTCACAAAGGCAGAATACAGAGAATGTGTTGAATGTGTTCATATAGAGGGACATTGTCCAGTGTTGGAATTGCCTTCAAACTTAGTAAGGTGGCTCCATCTAGAATTTCATTAGCAGCCTAGAATGAAGGTTGTGACTTATTTGAGTTGTCCAGGAAAGGTGATTTCTTGGAGAATTTTGCCTCTGGCATCACTTTCTAATTGTAAGAAAAAGAAACAACTTCAAAAACCTTCCTTTCTTTTTGTTTATTTTGTTTTGTTCTCCCCTGTACTTCCACCTTCATCTCACTTCTGTATGTTCTGTTCCACATATGGCAGGGATGCTGTTGTAGCAGTGGATCGCACGATTTCAACAGAAAATGATAACTTCCAGCCTCACAAGCGCTCCCGTCTCTATGGAATCACTACTGCCTTTGCTCAGTGCCCAGGAGGTAATCCAGATGATTCTCAAGTTTTTACAGCTGTACAGCACCTTGGCAGATAAATGAATGTAGTAGTAGCTTCCACTGACTAGCTGCCAACTGATCTAGGTAGCTAGTGAAGAGCTGGTCAGTGCTTAGACTTCTATTTAATCAGAAATTAAAAGCCACCTAATTTTTTTTTTCTATTCCCCAACACCACCCCCCATGAAAGCAGTAGTTGTGGTTTACATATGAAACTAGAATAGAGAGGGAAGAATGGGTCTGGTCGGTCCTTTCTGAAAGAACAAGTGCACGGTCAATAGAAGGATCTGAAATGGTGAAAGCTACTCTCTTGTCATTGTCTAAATTGAATGCTCTTTTCATGGTTAGGGCCTTATTTATTTATAATTACGCCTCACCGTGGCAGTGTTCAAGGCCAGGTTGGACAGGGCTTTGAGCAATCAGATCTGGTGGCAGGTGTCCCTGTCTATGCTAGGGTGGTTGGAATTAAGTGATCTTTAAGGTCCCTTCCAACCCATTCTATGATTTTTAACTTTAAACTACGGAAATATCATGGTCTTCCAGATGGCCTTAATAAGATCTAGTGTTTAAAAAAAGGAAATGTTGAGAACGCAGCAGGTGGTAGAGTGGCTGCTCTGGTGTTTCTGCTCTGTTGAATGTTAAATTTTTCATGTACTTTACCAAAAAACCCCTTGTGAAACTTGGAAGAGAGGAAGTTGATACCCTTGGAATAACAGTTTGACCTTGGGAAGTAATAACATTGTTCAGTTATGTTGTTAGGAAATCGGTGAGGAGCTCACTTTTTTATCATTACAACATGGCTGGAAATACAGGAGTTGTAGTGTTTCTACTTTAAGACTAAAACCAATTAAGATCATTTCTCTTCAAATTATTCAATGTATATAGTGAAAAACTGACTTGTAAGCTTTGTTCACAGCTTAAAAGCACATACAAATGTCATAATTAAGAAATCAGGTACACTGTTTTTACTAGTTAATTCACTGTTCCATTTTGATAGGGAGTGTAAGACAAAACAGCATTGTGTGCTCTGGGTAAATGCTTATGTTTATAATATTCAGAGCCTTGGTATCATTTTTTTCTCATCATATATCCATTTCAAGTGTTTTCTGGAACAGATGCTTTACCCCTCAGATCCATTACTTGTGGCACTGACTTCTCTTTCATTTTACCCTTCAACATTAATGTGCTCCTGCCGACCCACTTAATTTCTTTTTGGTTTTGTGGGTCACCCAGGGATGATGTTATGTAGTATTTTGGATTTTGTCCCCATGTGTTGCACTTGTATTTTCTCATTCACAGTGTCTTCATTCTAATGTTTGTGACCATTTGGCCAATTTATGAAAGGCATTTCAGGAACAGCCCAGTAGTTTCATGTTGCCTCTCCTGCTTTGTCCTTATATTATGATTTTTCTTTGAGGTGAATATCAGAAGCTGACATAGGGATATGATGACTCTCCTCTCCCTAAAGCATGCTTTCGTTTCACTCTCAGTCATAGAATCATAGAGTCACAGAATAGTTAGGGTTGGAAAGGACCTTAAGATCATCTAGTTCCAGCCCCCCTGCCATGGGCAGGGTCACCTCCCACTAAACCATGTCACCCAAGGCTCTGTCCAGCCCGGCCTTGAACACCACCAGCGATGGAGCATTCACAACTTCCCTGGGCAACCCATTCCAGTGCCTCACC
>JASSUY010032453.1:0-17520 GCA_032466535.1 Forpus xanthops | reverse complement strand
GAGGTCTCCACGCAGCCTTCTCTTCTCCAGGCTGAACAGCCCCAACTCTATCATCCTATCTTCATAGGGGAGGTGCTTCAGTCCCCTGATCATCCTCATGGCCCTCTTCTGGACTCGTTCCAACAGTTCCATGTCCTTTTTATGTTGCGGACACCAGAACTGCACGCAATGTTCCAAGTGAGGTCTCACGAGAGCAGAGTAGAGGGGCAGGATGGCTTGTTTTCCTAGTGTAGTCATGTAATCTGCACTTCTTTTGTATTATGTGGTTTGGTTTTATTAAGGTTTTTGATGTTTTGTTGTGTTTTTTTTTTTTCTTTAACATTTTATATCTCTGGTCTTTTCCAGGACATAACTACTGTACAGTGAATAATGGTGGCTGTACTCACCTCTGCTTGGCTACCCCAGGAGGCCGTTCTTGCCGCTGCCCTGACAACACAGTTGGAGTGGATTGCATAGAAAGAAACTGAACATTAAAATATATTAGAGCAGTGGACACATTTGGGAAATGTGCTGTAAACAATTCACTCCTATCAACACAATCAGGCCCTAAAGATAAGTGCTCCTTGCTGCTGAGAGCAAGCCATGATGTACACATGCAAGTGCACATGCAGGAAGTAACTGTTTTGTAGCAGTTGAGCAAGACAGAGCTGCCCAGGTTGGGTCCAACTGTATCTTGTCCCTTGTAATGTTATCTACTTGCTTTTGAAGGTAAATGTGGAGACAGTAGCTCATATGATCCTTTCATACAGGAAGTGGTTCTTTATAGGTGATCAGCACTGCTTAGTGGATGTATTGAAGTTTTTGTTAGCTTTTAAGAGATTTTTTTTCTTCTGAGGTGAAATCCTGAGTGGTTTCCTAGAATCCACTAAACAAACTTCAGATATAGATCTCAGTTGCTGAAAGTTCATCAACGAATGGATGGGGATTCATTTGGAGATATTCAGTTCTAGCGACAGTCACATTTGTTCCCTGAGAACTTCTAAAATGTCATTGCTGTGCTTGATTCTATTAGCCTGAAATGGTCTTTAAATTCTAGCTAGAAGTCTTTCTCCTTTAGCAAACTGTGATATGCCTTTTTGTAGACCATGAGAAACCAAGGAAGTTAAAAATCCGATTTCCAGAAAGGTGACCTGCGTCTTTGTGCTTAAAAGAAAAAAAGACAGTAATCCCCTATTTGTGTGCCAGTGATTAGTAACAGCAAAAAGTGTGCTGAAAATCAAAGCAAAGTTGATGTAATCATCACCAGTGAGTTTGGAGCAGGTAGGGAAAATCAAAATGTATATTCTTATGTCAGATTAGCAGTACAAATCTGGGAGTGAAGTCTGGCTTCCAGACTGTGTGCTGGGAAGGAAGCTTACCCACAAGCCAGCCTGAAGCAGCAGAGCAGAATGGGGCTTGTGAAGCTTCTGCCAGAGCACCTTTCACAGTATCATGATCAGAGTAGTAAGCTAACATCCCCATTTCCTCACTCCCTCTTCAGACACAACAGTAGCAGTTTCAAACAGAGCCAATCGAGTCTTAACTGTGTGACAACTTCCTCTTTTAATTGTATATTTATCATAAAATAACAAAGCATATAAACATTTTAAAGATTTTTAATAACTTTTTATAACTTTTAATTGATTTTATTCATATGCTTAATCAGGTATGTTTTACTGTAAATATCAAGAACATGTTGAAATGAAGGTGCTTAATAACTCTTTCTCCAGAATTATTCACGTATCTGGTGAAATATTAAAGTTTACACTCTGTAGATGTATTTACAGTACAGTCAATAAAAATGTTTGGGTTTTATTTTCTGTAAAAAAAGAAAGTTATGCCTGTAGAAGGAAGTAATATGTGGTGTTTCCAATCATTTTCCTGTTGAATTCTGTGTTTTAGCTAACTCTTTTATCGAGTGATGATATCTTCTTCTGTAAGATGCAACACTATAGGGAAAATACTGCTGCTGGGTTTTTTGTATGTTGAAACCCATAGGATACTTTTATTTGAAACAAATACGTGAGAGCGCTCAAACAGACACTCTTTCTGATGCAGGACACTCATTGTTAATGGTTCTTGAACTTTCAAGTAAGTATAATTCAGTTATACCATACCTCAGACTTACGTGTTAGTGGAAATATAGGGCAAGGACTAGATTAAGTGTGTCTACTGGTTGCAAGCTCACTGAAGTGTGGTCTGCTGGAGGTGGTGATGCGATTTAAACTCAACTTTTATGGCTACAGCCTGTCAGTGCCTCAGGGAGGGTGGCAAGAGGCTCTGTAGTACTGCATAGATAGACAGCTGGATCATGCCTCTCAAGTGAGCTGTTGGAAAGGTGGACAGTGAGTCAGCAAAGAGAGCTATTGAGATCTAAAGGGTGGTGTCTGGAATTACAGGAGATTGGTGTTGATCCATAGCGGGACTACACCTGATATTGGAGGAAGTTGCGTCTTTAGTTTATTATTCACTCTGTGCTTTGACTTTTTTTTTTTTTTATATTGATCCTTCAAAATTGATGACTGGCTGCTTTGTATATGGACCAACACAGGATTTCTCTTTGTGCATTATGGCAATTGCTAATTTACTAAAACAGTCAGCTAATTTTGTGCTTATCAATGAACAATGACAGATGTCAAAGAAAATACACCGCAGCAGAATTTCTAGCTTTAATATGTGAGCTCCTATGTAGTCTATAGGACAAGGAGAGAAATTATATTACTATAGGCTCAGTTTTTAAACTGAGTGACTCTTAATTCAGGTATCACATCTGGCAGTAGGTAACACCTAGATTAGGGGAAACTTCAGCAGATCTGTGTTATCAGTGTAGGTGTGGCAATTTACACAACTTTGAATCAATCTTCAGCATTCTGGTACCTAAAAATAAGGAACTTTTTAAAAGGCTTCAACAGGTTTTGTTTCTCAGCAAATACTTGTTGATCACTTTAGCTGTTGTAGCTCTATGTCAGTGTGCAGCAAGGACTCAGCTGTTACTTCAGGGAAAGAAGACCCACAGAAGCAGTGGCTTCACCTGCAAAGAACCAGTCCCACTGTACCCCAAGTGAGGCAGACAGTGCCATGAGGGTAGTTGGTTCAGCCCAGGACCTGGAACATCAGGTAGTTCTGTAGTGACAGGGTAGGTTCAAAGTCAAGTTTGGAAAACTAATTCAGGATCACAATCGGGTCTGGACAGAGTGACCAGGATCAGTGATTTCCAGACAAGTCCATAGTGGTGAGGCAGATCTGCAGCCAAAGCTGGGAATATGGACTGGATCAGGATCAAATTGGGGTGCATGGCCATAGCACAGCTCAGGCAACAACCAGGGTGAGAGCTTCATCTTTATAACCACCTTTAAGCAAAAGAGTGTTGCCCTTATTGAGGTCTCCCAACAGACTGTTTGAGGGTGAGCCTCTGCTGAAGTTCCTTTAAGTTTTCTTCATACCTTCTATCAACCTGCTGGCCTTATACAGTCGGCTAAGCTGCTGGTGGTCAGAGTGTGCCCCAGGTCTTGACACTCTGGAGTTCTTTATTCCCATAAAAATTTGATTTCTCATTGAATCTTGCTCAATATTTGTTCTCCAAAATTACCTGTGGTATTGAGTTCCTTATTTTTATCACAGCTTGGGCAAGAATCTTATCCTTTGAGATTTAGCTTTAGCTATTCCAGGTAATCTGTCCTATGCCTATTGTATTTTTTCAGTTAGATGTTCAGAAGTGTTTTGAATGCTGCAAATGTGGATTTTCTGGTTCCTTCATTCACCCCGGAAGAGTTAACTATATTATAAAAAAATGCCATTATTTTCTCATGCTGATGTGTCTAACTCATCTACCTTCTCGTTTTCCTGACTTGCTTATTAGTGTCTGACTATAGTAGTTTTGTTTGGAAATACATTTCAGTTACATTTTCGCATTGCATTTTGGACTAAAAGGGTAATGGAAAATGGGTTGTGTTTTATTTCATTATTAATTTTTTTTTTTTAGTATTATGATAGGCTGGGACTGGTAATCATATCAGTCTCTGGTTGAAGAAAAGATCTGGTGTGGCTACAATTCACTTGTTTTGCTACAGAAAATAGTAAATTTCCAAGTTTTGTAGGAAAGGAGAACAGTTGCTTCAATGGATAAACAACAGACAAAATACATCTTAGATTTATTCCAGAGGTAAGCTAAGTGCTTTCTTAAATGCTCCCATTCGGATCTCCCAGCACATGTGGAAATAATTGATGGTAAGACCATTAGTGATATTTAACAATGATGTAAAAAGTTGCAAAACAGTGAAATTACTTAAAGTAGCACTGGCTTCCTGGTGACTTAATGGGGTGGTTCAGCTACCTTTCCATCCAGCAGGTGTTTGAAACCCCCTATTTTACTCACTTTTTAACCTGTAAAGAGTTCTTTCCTTGTGGTGGAAGTTCAGTGTGGCTTTCTGAAACACAGCATCCTGTCCAATGTTGTTCCCAGTTGACAAACTGCTTACTCTGCAGTTCATCAGTTGCGCACTTTTGTCACAACATGTTAGGTTTTTAGCTTGCAGGCATATAATCAAGAATGACAGATGAATACTAGAGGATAATGGCCTCTCAATGGTAATGTCACAATGCATCAGTTGAACCTATGGTTAACTGCAAACCTTTCTGTGTAGTATTTCACAGTGTATTGCTTAGACATCTTGGTGGGGATTAATAAAAACAAGCAGGATGTGAAAAAAATGGCTACACAGAATACAGTTGTGAGAAGCCCCCTGCTTGGCCAATCTGCAAGAACTAAATATTACCTCCAGAAAGACAGGTTCCTACCCAAGTCCCTAGCTGGGGATCTGGCAGCAGCCTGGTCGTAATGTGGTTGAATCACATCCTTTGTTTAAATTTTCCTCCACTTGAAATCTGCCCTATATCTTAAGATAAGTTTAGGACAGCATGCCAACACTATAGGTACAGGTCAGTATATTGTATCCTGCAGATGTGCATATTGACTCTGGAGCTTTGCTTCACTAACAAAAAGCTCAGCTGCCAGTTGAATGCAGTGTGTGGGCTTCCCTGCTGCTTTGTGGCAAAGCAAATGGGACTATAGTAACTTAATGTCCTTTGTTTTCCAGAAGGATTCTGGAGTTGATGAATGCGGACAGACTGCCGTTCCTGTGAATAATCAGGGTGGTATATTTGAGCCTTTAGGTTCTTTGTCTCAAGTATTCACCAGAGTCCATTCAGTTTGTGGTGGTGTTGCTTGCTCTGGGCAGGAAGTGTTTCCTACCCAGTGGGGCGTCTGGAACTCACAGGAAGCACATAGATGAGCTGCTTAGTGCAGGGTCTTCAACTTGAGGAGAATGGGGTGGTGTACAGATGTCTGTGGGGCATGCCAAGTGGCAGCTGTGGATCTGACCCAGCAACTTGCACAGGAGCATTGGGTATGACAGTGGAAGTCTTTCCAGGAGCTGTGTAGTATTATGGAGAATGGGGAAATGTGGTGAAAGGCAACTGAAGGGCAAGATTTTATGGCAGTGGTTGCAGATGTGTGTGAAGTTTGGGAGGTGGGGGAAGCAATTAGCATGATGGTGGTGATACTGTGTTTTTGTGGTCTTCAGTTAGTTCAGCAGTATGATACAGGGAAGGGATGAAAGAGACCAAGATGCAAAGTTGTTAAGCTACAATGGGTTTTGGAAACCTTTCCAGTCTCTTCTTTTCCCAGTACTACCGTAGTATTGCACTGACTACAGCAATGTCTTAAGGCACTGTGGGATCCCAGATCCAATTCTGTTTAAGGACAAAACCCAAGAGCACAGATTCTTTCTCCCTCTCTTCCCTATTGTACGTAGATGAGAAATTCAAGCAGATAAGCCAAAAGAGAGTGAAAATACAGTCCATCCAGCTTCCTACCAGAGGGAGGGCATGCTGCCAAGCATGGCTTCCCTCATTTCTGACACTGCCCCAGAATACCCTGGTGAGCCACTGCTGGCATTTCATGGTGCTCTTCCAAGTTGGTACTCCCAAATGGTTTCTAATCCCCACTTGCACCGCCCCTTCCAGGACTTGATCCTCTAGCTATGACTTGCTGTGCACATTAACGGTACACAAAGGGTGTCACAGGGCTCCTTAATAATAAACAAGGACAAAAAACTAGTCTGCTAACAAGGTGCTAATCCTATTTAACAGCTTGAATCCAAAGCTCCCTGTTGACACATTTGTAAGTACGAGATTTGTTCTCTCCTTGCATTGTATTACAGGCTATCATACTGGTTATTAACCTTTGAGCAAATGTATCTCATGTATTTTTAAGTGATTGCACTGTAATTAATAATTTATCTTAGAACCCTGTTGTCCTTTCAGACATACACATATGGGAAATAGCAAACCACACGGCTAGTTTCATTCTCTTCCAGGCAGAATAACCTTCTAGGATCTTAGCACCCAAGTGACAGTGCAATTCTGACACTGATTTCTTCACAACAGTAAAAACTTGATGTGGTGATAACTGGCTTTTGTGCTTATATGCTTTGTAACTCAAACCACACTGACAATTTTTGCCTGACCTTCACCTGCACAACATAGAATTTTGCTTTGTATTTGTTTCAGCTTAAATCCTGATATGTCTGCTAGATCCTGTGCTTTTACACTCAACTAGTAAAGCGGAGTATGAAGTCTGATGTGGCTTCTGTATCAATTAAATCAAATGTATTTGGTCCTGACCCTAAAGAAATAAGCATGATGTATCTTCTCCAGATAAATGTGTCCATGCTCTGTCATGGCAGGAGCAACTTCCAACAACGTTAGATGGCTGTGGTCTTTGTGTGCTTTACCCTATCTTTACCTGGTAGGTCTTACTGATTAATCTTATGAACTTGAGTGTCTGGACTTTGCCAGTAAAGATGGTTTTTCTGTTACCCACTGAGTAAGACAGAGAGAAGGGAATTGTTTCTCTCAGAAGAGGTATTGCCACAGATTTATGTGCCCTGTGCAAAAGCTCAGTCCCCTCTGAGCATTCCCTGGAATCCAGACTTTTTGAGTACCAGTTGGCAGTACTCATATTTGTCTATTTGTTTCTTAGTTTGTCTGCTAGATTGGCTCCCTGTGAGAAATAACATTAGAGTCTGAAAACCTCTGCAAATTACACTTTTGTTCTGACACAGTGTTTTATTACTAGTGGGGCAAGAAAATGCAGTTTCATTTTTGTTCTCTAGTTCTGTGACACTTTTATGTTCCTGCAATTATGCAATTTTTTTCCTTTTTTATTTTTTCAAGCTCTTTTTTTTTACTTGAATGAAGAATCACAAAGGGAGGATGAGTGTTTTCTTATATAAAAAAAAGTCAACTCCATAAGACATTGTTTTAGTGAGCAACAAATGTACAACAGCTAAGAAATACATAATATGAGTGCGGCCACAGATTTTTATCAAAAGCTTTTTCTCCTGGAGCCTCAGCTCTTATGCATGACCCCGAATAACCCTGACTGCAAAAAGCACATAAGAAAAACAAGAATATGGTGCTATTTTCCCCTAAATTTATTAACTATCTAGCCTTCTCAGAAAATGCATAGAGAAATTTAGATTGGAAGGGACCTCTGGAATGTGTCAAGCCCAATGCCCTGCTCAAAGCTGAAAAAACTTCATGTAGGAGCAGATTGTTCAGAACCATGTCTGCTTGACTTTTGAAATCTCCAAAGATGCAAGTGCTACAACCTCTGTCTCAGTACCAAACCACTTTGGTGTTGGAAGTCCTCAAGTCCAATGGGAATTCCCTTTGATGTAATTAGTGGACATTGCTTCTTGTCCTTTCCCTGTATACCTTTGTGAAGGGTTTGGCACTAGGTCTTTTCTCAAGGTAGCAAAAGACAGCAGTTGTTTCATCCTTTCCTCATATGCCACATAGTTTAGCCCTCAAACCATCCTAGTGCTCTTCAGTGGACCTTCTCCAGTTCGTGAGTATCTTTCCTGCTCTTAGGCAGGACACTAGACATTGTCTTGTGAGTCCTGAGTAGATGGATGTAACTGTCTTGATACCTGACCAGGGCTTCGACTTTAATGCTTAGGGGTGTCGATAGTGAATGCAGTTCTTAAGAACTGTCTATAGAGACTTTGTCTCCTTACACTAAGCTTACCTTTGAGGGGGGGAGAGTTGGTGTCAGGCTTTTCCCCTGGTCATTCTGAAAGCAGGCTAATCTTCATGGCTCTTTGTATTTATGTTTTGTGGGAGCCTTATTCCAGCACAAAGAATAGGTATTTAGCCATTTGTTGTTTTTGTTTTCAATTCTTAAAGCTAACATGGAGGGGTGTAGTGCTTTAACCCCTGACAGCAACTAAGAACCACACAGCCACCCCCAGGATGGGGGGGGGGGGATTGGAATTGGGAAAAGGTAAAACTTGTGGGTTGAGATAAGAATGGTTTAAGAATTGAAACAAAACAAAGTAAAAGGTATTAATAATACTAATGATAATAATGAAAAAGAGAGAGAAGGAAGGAGGAATAAAACCAAAGAAAACTAAGTGATGCACAATAGAATTGCTGAACAGCTGCTGACTGATGCCCAGCCAGTCCCTGAGCAGCAATTTGTGGCTCCCAGCCAGCTTCTCACAATTCCTATAAGAAGCATGACATTCCATGGTATGGAATATCCCTTTGGCTACGTTGGGTCAGCTGTCCTGGCTGTGCTCCCTCCCAGCTCCTTGTGCAGCTGCTCACTGGCAGAGTATGGGAAACTGAAAAAGTTTTTTGACTTCGGAAACACTACTTGGCAATAACTAAAACATCAGTGTGCTATCAATACTATTCTCGTACTAAAATCACAACACAGCTGCTAAGATAAACAATTAAATCTACCCCAGCTGAAACCAGGACAAGGCCCTGTGCTACTGCCCCTTTCCACTGAAAGCCCTGGAACTGACAGAAGCCCTGGAAAATGAGAGTGCTCTATAAGTTCTCCATGTCTGAGAGGAGTTAATCCACCAAACTTCAATTTTAGAAGGGCCGGCATAAACAACAGTAGGCTTCTGTCAAAATGCAGCTGAAAGGGTTTTGGGTATAGAAGGGCAGGAGTGCTTCACTGGGAAGGGTGGCATGAGGCAAAGAAATGCCTCATTTAAATTTCTGCTGGGGCCTAGGCACTGGGCAGGTTCAAGCTATAGAGCAGGTTATACACCAGCTGAAATTTTGATCTTATAGTGACTGAGTGTGCAGAAGAGGTGTGAGGGTCTCAATGTTGCATCTATGATGATGAGTATGACCCCTTCTGGGTCTGCTCCTCATTCCTTTCATGTAATTCACTGAGCAGTGATGGCTACTGGTGGTGTTCCAGTGTCAAGGGGCTTTCTGTGGCAAATTACTGATGGGAGGTGGATAAGTATTATCTCAGAAGATCAGTAGGGCAAGAAATACCTTCATTTAACTCATTTATAGTATGCTGAAGTCATAATAGATGCTGTCATAGGAAAGGGAGCCTTCTGGAGCATGTTTAAATTAAAGATTTTACTTCAGTTACTAACAAGGCATAATACAAACAAAATAATGGTTCTAATATAACAGCCTGAAATACAATAATGGGTTTGGAGAATGTGAAACTAGTTGCCTGTCACAGAAAAATGAGATCTCTTATTTTCTGTATCTGTTTGTATTTCAGATTCTGCATTTGCTCCACCCTGAGTTGCCAGTGATTTCATGATCTCATGAGATATTAAAATGACAGTCAGTCCAGCCACAAGATATCAAAGTATTCAGCAGCACATACAGCTGAGTACAATATTATTTCAGGCAAGTCACAGAATTTAATACTTGATGTCAAGGTGTACCAACAAGTTGCATAATGCAGTGTTTTAAACCATCTACCTACCAATGTTTAGCCACCTAAATGCACAGTTTATCATTTTAAAGTTAATCATAGTGTTGCATATGGATCAGGTATCATTATCTTAACGCAAAATTGCCCAATATCACTTAAGTTACAGTCATTTCCCATTCAACATTTCAGGTGGTGAGATAAATCACTGATTCCAAAGGAAGAGGCTTCACAAATAGTTTTGATAAGTGCTTGTCTATTTCCATGAGATGCTTCCCAAAGTTGTGCAAGAGAACGATCTTTTGTTCTTTATATCTTGGACCTGTGTACCGCCTGGAGCTCCAAGATGCATCCAGCTGCAGCTGCTTCACATGGAAAATAGATTGAGAATCAAAGATTTTTATTTTTAAGTTGCTTGTAATTGTCTGGAACCCAGAGCCTTATTATTTTGCTGTGCAGTCCCCTTACAGCAACTCAGATGGCTGCAATTGTAGTGGGTTTTTGGGGGAAAGGGGAGAGAAACAGAAAAAGTAAAATTAAGGTAATTCCATAAAAAACAGGAGTTGAATGGTTTAGAGTAAGCTAGCAGTTACAAAGACTACGTGTAACCTGACTGACATCAGTGATGTCTGCCTGTGGTGGACACACTGGTTTCTAACACACAGAGTAAGAGTCCAATTGTATGCGCAGGTATCACTCTGAGGAAAGGCTGAAAAGGAGAACTCTCTTAAATTACAGCTAAACAGCCCTGAATTTATGAGTTTCATCGCTGGCTTGGCTTTCTCCATAAACAGCATAGGTAGCTCTAAACATAGAATCATAGAACAGTTAGGGTTGGAAAGAACCCTAAGATCATGTAGTTCCAACTCCCTGCCATGGGCAGGGACACCTCCCACTAAACCATGTCACCCCAGGCTATGTCCAACATCTCTTGTTACCAGTCACTAGAGCTGATCAAAAGGTCTCGGATGAATTCTTTAGTCTTAAGTCACTCCATCCCCCACTATGATACTGGTAAGTAAGGGGATTTGTTGCCTTTCCACTATGAAACCGTGCTTTCAGAGACTTGCTATGCAAACAGTAAAAGTGAGTTCAAACCACATTTTCTAGTCATTTCACTGCAAATCTCTCGATAAATGCTCTTTAATGCTCCTTTTCTATTGCTCCTTCCTCTTTTGCCTTGCAGAAGCTGTTTTCAGTCTTAGTAAATGAAAACTAATTCAGCAAGTAAAGAGTTAATGTGGCCTGGATTTCTTGCTAGTGAATTACTGAGGCCCCCTGCTGCCTTATTTATTAGAAGAGCTGGGAACAGAGTGAAACATTGCAGTAACTAAGTTTTCCATTTGTCTTTGTGTTTAATTATATGGATAAATGCAGAATAAAGGTGACGGAGAAAATGCTCTTCCAGTGCACATTAGTGTCTGGATCCCCTACTTCTTTACTGCTGTCAGAGCCTTTCTTTCTCTTGCAGTTTGCCTCATAACAGTACAGTTCTACAGCAGCTCTCAAATGAGAGGTGAAAGACCACATACCAAGCTTCACAACACACAGGAAGGGTTTATGGTTTTTTTTTTTCTACTGGTGTTCATAGTCCCTTTTTCTTGTTCAGTTGGACAGTTCTTAATGTTTGCTCTCTGAACTCCCCTTTCCATTTCTCATTTCTGTTCACTCCACCCTCCCTCCTACTTTCAGAGAGGATATTTTGCATTACTTCAACTCTGGCTCATATTTCTTTGGTTGCAGTTAGGTGCTCTGTAGTTCATTACTTTTGTTTATGCAAGAATCCACATCAAAGACTTTATCATTCCCTGTTTAAAGGACTATACAGAGATCAAAAGTAAGACTTAAAAAGCCAAATCTCCCTGGAAAATAGCTTTCCCAAAATATCAGCAAAAGCTGAGCATTCAGCAATCCAGAAGGCTGTGTTTTGATTAACGCAGGTGCGGTTACAGCTCGTGTAACTGGACACCATCTAGTGGCACAAGATCAGAAATAATCTGATCGCAATCGTGCTGATCTGTTCTCTGGGGTCTATCCAAAAGCTTACCGTGGGCAATATATTGACTCTTCTCGCTTGAGATCTTTCTGTGATCACAGCCCAAAAACTTACTTGTAATAGTGATTCATAAACTCAGGAAATTAAAATTCAGCTTCTTGTCAAATCATCTATTGCCAGCTTGCAAACAACACCAGGGGATTTATAATTTGAAATTATCTTCTAACCAGTATGATCAGTCAGTTTAGGAGTAGTCTGATGTGTAGAATTCAGTAATGCATTTGAACATTGTTGGTTCCTAGACATGCATGGCTTTTTCTTTGATTGCAAGTTGTTTGGTTGGGGGGATTTTTCTGCTCTGATTTAAAAGCATGAATTACTTGAGTGCAGCTTTGAAGAATGACTTTGCAAGTAAAGTACTGCTTAGTATCTGCAACATGGGTTTTCCCTAATATTTGCTTCAAACTTCACACATTCAACTGGAGAATGCAGTGTGAAAAATGTGAAAGACAATTCAGTGTTTGGTTTGGATGTTGTTTCCACAAACAGACATTTGTTAAGGTTTTTGTGTTTGGTCCTTTTTTGTTGTTGTTTTTTGTAAATAAGGTATTACTTTTTTCTCTAAGTTCTGCTTGCTTGTATGCTGCAAACAGGATGTTGAGTAACTAAGTTTGTGTTGGCGAGCACAGCATGATGGATGAGTTATGGAGGCTCTCAGCTGATAGCACAGATTCTTTTCTTAACAGAATAAATCGGACTTGAAAAATAATGAACAAATCTCAACTGTATTAATGCAGTGCTGTTATATGTTGTTAGAGGTACCAAACCTCAGAACAGTACTAGGTATTTTCTTTTCTTGAAGCCTGCATGGCCTCTCAGTTGGGAATGAACATTTGTCAAAAGAAGGCAAAACTGAAGAGCTGCAAATTTGAAATCCATCCCCTTCTCTAAGATGGATATTTCTTTCAAGCACAGGAAGCTGATACAGAATTTACATCCTGCTTGTTGGAGCTGTCTCCTAACACATAGCCGTCACCTGTTAGCAGTGCATTTCAGTTCCTTTCACTTCATTTTTTGACAGTCATTCACTCTTCAATAGTTAAATGGAAGACAAAGTCACTGTTTTGAAGCCAAAGGTCTTAAACTGGCATCTAATATGAGCTCCTGACAACAAATCAGAGCTTTCCCCAAGAACAAACCAGCTGGGTTTTTACAGCATCCAAAGAGGAAAGCTGAGCTTAGGAAGTGGAAAGGGGCTGAAATTCGAAACTTTGCAGCTGGGTCTCATTCTCTTTTATGAAAAGACTCATATTTTACCAGAGTTTGAGGCTGTGCACAGAAAACTTGGGGGGTGAACTTCTGTCTTGAAGTAAATGTGTTAAAACATATAGGTTGTACACACAAAAGCAGAAGAAATGAGAGATCTTGCACTAACAGTCATATATGAGAAAACCCTGTAGGTGTAGTTCTGCTTTATCCAGTGTCTCCAACGAACTGCATGAAAAGCTGAGATCAATGTAAATAGTGGAATAAATTTAAAGTCTCGAGCTCAAGCATTTTTTTACTGGGAAAACTCTTACAATATCAACTGCATTCTTTGATATAGGAAACACAAATGGGTTATCTTAAATCCTGTTATTAATCAGTCCCTTTACCACTAGGTAAAATATCTGAAGCATCAAGTAGCAAACAGCCCAATGCTGATATTGCAGTCTCTTTCTTTTTTCCTAAGAGGCATCCATGAAATCTTATCTTCAGACAGTCCTTGTGGGAAGACAGCCACTTCAACACTACTCCCAGACTTGCTGACAGCACTTTGAATTACCTTTTCTGTCTTCTTAAGAAATGAGCATCAATGTACTATCAGCCTTGTGCAGCCCCAACACCTGCAGGTTTTCACCTACCCAGCAACCATCAGCTCTTTCTCCCTAGTCTAACATCAGGAAGCTTACCCCAGATGCCTATTCTCTTCAAAGTCCCACTGGCATCTGACTGGTTTTGTACAACTCCAGCAAATTGTCTGATGCTGCTTTTGGCTGAAGAACTCAATGAACAGACTGATCTGATACAGAAATGAAATTGCTGACATCCCTGCTGTTTAAAAGACCTCAGATTAGTGTGAAGCTGTGATTTATTATAGCAAACAGCTGGGAGGAATTTGTTTTAAGCACAGGTGTGAAATAGAAGTAACATACTTCAATGCAGATTAGAAGCAGCTAGTCTGTGTTTAAAAGAGTGTTTGGCAGCTGTTGAGCAGAGGTTGTTAGAGAGCACAAAGGTGAGAGGTTTGGTGGTTAGTGCCTTTTAGAGTGAGAGGTCAGGGAGTCATGGAGTAGGTTCAAGTTTTGTAGCACTTGCTGGGGGTTGGCAGAGGGCTCTGTCTGATGTCTCTGCTTTGCTCCTGTGGGTGCATATTCTGCTTGAATAGTCTTCAGAATTGCAAGCTGTGCATGGTAGAACTTTAACAGGCCTGAGAAGAAATAACTGGTAATTTCAGAAATATTACAAGTCTTAGTTCTTGCGTAAGTCAGACATGAAAGGAAGCAGAGGTCATTCCATATTCCAAGCTTGGATGCAAGGCTTTATGTTCAAACCTTTTCTGTTGGCAGTTTTATGACAGAAAGATAATATGGCTTGCTCACTTATTTTGGTTTAAACTCAAGGTGATAATAGGTTCTCACCTCATGGTTTTGCTGTCGGGAACAAATTTAGACCATTAGTATCAGAACATCCACAGAATTGTCATTTGACAGAACTGGGGCACATACAGCCTTCGTCTAGTGTGGGGAGATGGATGAGGAAAAAGGCTGTGTAGGTCTGACCACATTTGCTACTCCGCTGGCAGTGCCAGTAGTAGTTCACAGCTCTGATACCCACTCAATAAGTTACTGAGTTCCTCACACCACACTGTGAGACCTTTTGCTCCTGTGTGTAAGCTGTTCATTAAGGTATCGTATTATGAGGGGTAAAGCCAGATTCATGGAGATGAAGGAGGAGCAGATGATGGAAATTCTGAGCCCTCTTGCATTTTTGAACAAGTGGAACTCTTCACAACTCTTCTCTAAAGTAAAGATTAGGAAAATGCTTTGTCAGTATATATTTGCTGCCTATAAACAGGTTATCAGACTTAAGGCAATGAGAAGCTTTTGCCGATTCAATTCAATTTAAATTGCATCCCATGTGTATATGCATGTGAGAGAAAACAAATGCATCCAGAAAAATGGCAGCCTCATCCATGGACCGTTACAGGCTGAAAGAAGGTGTGTGCTAGGTACTAGAGCCCAAAAAGCAGGCTGAATCTGGGGTGAATGGACAGAAACAGACAGATAAAAATATTGTACATAGACCTCACTGCTTACCTGTGTTATCATGCTAGAGTTGCCAGACTGTGTTAGGAAAGGGCAGCTTTTGAAGAGGAGCCTTGCGTAGTGTACCTTCCGTACTAAACCCTTGGTAGTGACTTGCAAGGGGAAGGTTTTTGGAGGTAACATAGGAGGCACTATGGAAGTGCAAGAAGAGAAGTAGAAAATGTACCCTTTTGATAGGGTAGAGCTAGACTAGAAAAGTTTTTGAAGAAAGGGCAAGAAATTGGTACAAGAGACAACAGGAGAAGGTTAACGCTGAGGATGTTAAAAGGAAGAATCGTGACAGTTTGAGTGATCCAGAGGAAGAGGCATCTGGATCAGCAAGTAGATGAGTTGCCAAAGCAAGCAGTTAACAGGTTTGAATGACAAGTTTAGCAGCACTAATTATGGACTTGATTGGTGATATGGCTGGCTGGCTGGAAGGAGTGTTTGGACAGAAAAAGGGGAAGGTTTAAGAAGGGAGGCTGTGTGTTGTGGTCTGATCCTGTAGGATGAAGTGGAAAGGGGTTAACACATCTCTGTAACCAATGTTTTGTGCTTTGTGTGAAGGTCTGCCGACATGTTTTTTGTAGCAGGCAAGACTAAGCATTGTGAGATTACCTGAATGCAACAGTAAAAATAACATAAGCATGTCAGGAAAGTTAATGGAAGAGTTCTATGAGAAGAAGAACAAAAGGCTTAAAAGATAACATACACAAAGACATAAATAATAAGTTCAATCTAGAATTCAAAGTTATTTGACTTAATCCATCATAAGTGACAGAGAAAGCTATCTGTTAATGTGTTTATAATGCATTGTAAGTAAGGTCAATACAGAATTTCAAATGTGAAGTGCTGTTTCTCTTCTGCTCCACTTTTGTGCAGCCAGACTCTGGGAGTTGAAAAAAGGCTTCATTGCTGTAAAGGTTTCCACAAATGGAACCCTTCCTATATGCTCAAAAAGCAGTCCATCAGTTTTGGAGGTATTTTACATAGAGAGCTACTAAAAAATAATTGTCTCATACTTCTCTACATTCCCCAAGTAGTGGCTGTGATCCTTGGATAAAGCATGAAGAACTGTCAACTTGCAAAATCAGCTGAAACAAAATGTCAAGGGCTTCTGTAAAGAATTCTCTTTCCTTCCAAGAATGCTGAGGTTAGAGCTCTGCACTGTTGTATATTTTCACCACATATTTTAGCCGATGTGGGAGTTAACACATCTGCATTTCAGTTTTAAAATCTGCTAACTAGCAAACAAAACACAAATGTGAGTGCTCTGCAACTGTATATTCACACTGATCAACCAGGGGAGCAGGAAGTTGTCTAATGCTTTGTCCTACTGCAACCCTTGTTTTTTTGTGGGATGTTCTTGACTTGCGTGTTTTGGAAGGGTGTTTTTATGCATCCCCTGTTCTCTGGCTTCTCAGGGCCTGCATAGCATCAGAGTATGACATAGCATTCTCAAATCTTCAAAAATTGGTAATGGTTAAAATGTTACAGTTGTTTAGTTCAATATATTTTGCACACCTTCTGGAGCACGGCCTGAGAAGTAGAACTACTTTTGAGAGTCCTGTGTTAGATAAAGGGTCCTCCTTTAGCTGAAAGTGTTTCCTGGTGTCTGCTCTTGCCCTCTGAAGCTGGGTGGTGTTGGTTTTGTGGCCAGGGGCTGATGGGTCCTGCTCCGGAGGGCAGCCACAGGGTGTCTGTCTGAGAAGCCAGCATCTGCAGCTGGAGTTTGTCCAAAAGAACCGGAGCTATTTGAAACACTTGATCCATGTTGACAGTCACCAACCCAGCTGCCTGCTCAACCCTGGGGAGGGAGACCTGAGCTTCAGAGTGCAAGAAGTAGTACCTCAGACAGTATTGAGGTAGTACTTAAAACCCTCTGTTCACACGTCCTGGATTGAGCAGTAACAGCCATTTTTCTCCTTCTTAGTAGCTGCTGCAGTGCTGTGTCTTTGACTTTCAGCCTGAGAACAGAGCTGATAACACTGATGTTTTTAATTGCTGCTCAGTAATATTTACTCTGACCAAGGACCATCTGAGTCTCATGCTCTGCTAGGGAGGAAGGGAAGGCGGGAGGAAGCAGAGACAGGACACCTGACCCAAACTAGCCAAAGATGTATTCCGTACCATAGCACGTCATGCCCAGGATGTAAAAACTAGGGGATATACCAGGAAGGGTGAGATCACTGCTTGGGTCTGGCTAGGTATCAGTCAGTGGGTGGTGAGCAGTTGTATTCTCTTCCCTTGTTACTTAGAATCATAGAATCGTAGAATAGTTAGGGTTGGAGAGGATCTTAAGATCATCTAGTTCCAACCTCCCTGCCAGGGGCAGGGATATCTCACACTAAAACATGCCACTCAAGGCTATGTCCAACCCGGCCTTGAACACTGCCAGCGATGGAGCATTCACAACTTCCCTGGGCAACCCATTC
>JASSUY010032452.1:9828-26331 GCA_032466535.1 Forpus xanthops | reverse complement strand
GCTGAGGTGCTGGCACAGGGTGCTCAGAGAAGCTGTGGCTGCCCCATCCCTGGCAGTGCTCAAGGCCAGGTTGGACAGAGGACCTGGACCAATCTGCTCTGGTGGAAGGTGTCCCTGCCCGTAGCAGGGGGCTAGAACTGGATGAGCTTTAAGGTGCCTTTCAACCCAAACCAGACTGGGATTCTATAATCCTATTTCAATACATTTTGCATTAATAACACAGGTGGAGTGCACAAGCTTTGGAAACACCAGATTCCTCTGCACCCTCCTTAGCACAGCTGTGCTAACATTGGGCTCTATGTGGAGAAGAGTTTGCCTCCAAAAAAGCACCTCACTTCACTGGTGACAGCAGAGAGAAAGAACATCAGGAAAGAGAGAGGAGAAAGTAAAAGGGGCTTGGAACAAGAAAAAGAACTGGAGCTCAGTCAGTGGTTGAGAAGACATTTATACATCTTGCTCCTTTGCTCTGCCCTCATTTTGTGCACTCAAACATAAGATATGTGGTGGTTACATATTCCTCTTCAACCTTCAGCTTCAACAGCAGACTTGTAATAACACGGTTTCTAAAATGAGATGTGAGGTTTGTGTTTGCTCCTCACTGAAAAAAAAGAAGCTAAATTTCACCAGTGAACTACTGAGGGGTAATTTTGACTCAAGGAAATGTATTGTCTCCCCTCCTGTCTCTGGAATCAACTCGCCTGTAATTATCTGGATAGCTGTTTCTCTCTACACTGAAATCAGATGATTTCTATAGAAGTGGGGGAATTGACTGTTGCAGAATTAATCATATTTCTGTGACATTCCATGTTATGAAAAAGAGCCTTTCTGCATGAAATAATCACTGGTTTGTCAATCCTCAGTAACTCAGGAAGATATTAAGAGAATGGAAACAGTAAAACAAACACTAAAAAAAAGAGATATCAACCACTTTGTTTTTCTCTTATACCTCTGTTCCACTTCAATGCTAGACAAGGCTTCTGTGTCCCAGCATGGCAGAACATACCAATGCAGCTGAGGGCTGAAGTGGCCCTATGGCCTGACTGATGCTGGAAAAGGATAAAAGAAGTAAGTATGGATGCAGTACATTTTACCTGATCTTCTTGCTTATATGGTCAAGCCCTGGACCTGACAGATCCAAGATGTCGTTTATCTAAGGGCAAGGGACACTCTGAGCATTGCAGCTATTTAGCACCCAAGTATCTAACAGCTTCTCAAGTCAGGAATTGAAATATAGGATCCTGACTAAAGATCCCAATGGTTCTTAACTTCAGGAATTCACATCATTTAGACATGCAGTTTGGATTTACACATATACCCCCGGAATTGTTCAAGGCTAGGTTGGATGTGGCCTGGATAAATCTGATCTAGTGGAAGGTGTCCCTGTCCATGGCCAGGGTTGGAACTGGATGGGCTTTAAGGTCCACTCCAATCCAAACCATTCTGTGATTCTGTGATGGGGTTTTAGGACCTTAAGTAAGGGGTAGGTGCTTTCACAGCCAGCTCAGTAAAGACGCATGCTAGGGAACATCTCTAGTAATATCTGGGACCCTGCCTGCTGCCTGGCCATTCCTCCACATCCAGAGCTCAAACTATGCATGAACCAGCAGCGCTTCTTTCAGAGGTAATTCAGGCTTCCTCCTTCCCTCCCTCAGAATCACCATGTCCAAAGGAGGAATTCAAATTCCCACCTCTTAAAATTCTGCCATCAGAGTGGGAACTGCCTCTGGGGAAAACAAAGCATTGTGGTAATCACCTAAAGTCCCGGCTGCAAATGCATTTACTTGCTTTGATTTGACACAAACCAGTTATTCTTTGACCCCTCCTGACTGCAGAGCTGTATCAAAGCTTTCCAAGATAGCAGCAGATGGTCTACCAAATAGTATTAGCTCCTTCTAAGGAACACTTTATATTTTAATTTAGCTCCCAATTGCTCTTAATAAGGAAGAAAAAAAAAAGAGAGCTTCCAGCTGAAGCCTTTGAAACCTTTAAGGAAGTGACTAGAAAGACACGTTATAAAATGAAGCAGTTAAACTCAATGTTTGTTCAATGCAAAGAGTCAGCACTTCCTATTCAATGTCTTCCTAATTACCCCTGGGGATCAAAGACTTTCAAGTGATTGCCTGTCCATTCAAACCGCTAATAGATGATCACTGGCCCCTCCAGTGCTATAGTAGCTTGTTGGATGCTCCTCATCTCCTGCAGGAAAAGGGAAAATGCAGTTTTAAGTGGATAAATGTAAATATTGTTGTGGGTATTTTAAGGAGCATTTTGAAGTGTCAACCTATAGTTAAAAAATAGACATAGAAAGAGTGTGGTTTATCCAAGGAGCTGTCTGCTTAAATACAATCTGTCATTCCCTTCAGCATCTACACCACTAGGAAAGCACAATGGAAGTTGAAAGATGGACTTCAGCAACAGTTTGATGCTACGAGGCAACTTACTGCACTGAAGAGATGCATTTCAGCCCCACAGCTCAAGTAAATGTGGTGTAACACATGCTCAGGCCTCTCTCAGTAAAATAATATTTTCCCTTCTACATACCTTTTCTGGCAGAGACCATATTCCTATAAATATTAGTGAGATCTTTCATCAAGATCAAAGTCAATTATAAGATGGTCCCACTGTACCTCTAAATGGAGTTTTAATTTGTGTGTATAATATTAGAAATAATGGTGCTCCCATTGGGGTACTCACTTCAATTAGAGAAATGAGGACAGGCAGCACCACCACAGGGCCTCCTACCTTGCTTTGCAATTACTATGTTTCTGAGCTAGCCTGGTACGGACAGTATGATTCGACAAACACCATTTCATTACACACATATAAAATGCAAAACCCTAATTAAAAGGGGTGCAATTTACATAGGTAGATAAACAATCGCTCACATGCTTTCCTTCCTTCTTGTCTCTACTAGATATAAGGAAGCACCCTTCTACCTAGTGGCTGGAGAGCAGATTTGGACAAGTGATGTAGGGACAGGACAAGGGGAATGGCTTTAACCTGCCAGAGAGGGGATTAAGATAAGATACTATGAAGAAGTTCTTCCCTGTGAAGGTGCTGAGGCGCTGGCACAGGGTGCTCAGAGAAGCTGTGGCTGCCCCATCCCTGGCAGTGCTCAAGGCCAGGTTGGACACAGGGGCTTGGAGCAAGCTGCTCTAGTGGAAGGTGTCTCTGCCCATGGCAGGGGTTGGGACTGGATGAGCTTTAGTTCCCATTCAAACCTAAATCAGTTTGGAATTCTATGATATCAGAAAACCTGCTTTCCAAAATGAATATAAAGGGTTGCTTAAAGTCCAAGAAATGCAGTTTGCTGTGTAAAAGTCACAAACAATGTCTGCTTTTGCCTATCACTCCAGCACAACAGAGGTGGGATCAGTGTTCAAATGCAGCATTCCAGTTTAAGGGTTAAGATCTAAACACTGTTGTAGACTGTGATGTGAGAGCCAACCTCTCAGGCTGCCTGCTCATCCCTCCTTCTGAACATGAACATGATTTTATTATAAGGACAAGTAAATTATTTGAGAGCGCTGCTTGGGGTATAATCCTACCATCAGCTGAAAACTGCATTAGTGTTATTAGTCACCATGTACATTCTAATAGCACTGTAGCTCCAGCTGGGCTGTGCTAGTTGACACAAGAAAAATGAACAAAATGACAAGCTCAGAATCCCTTGATGGCCAAAGCAGAGCTTTAACTTGAGCTTTACTTAGAGCCTGAATAAAATGAGTGCTTCCAAGTGTATGTTGGAAGAGCAGGAAATTCAGCATGAACTAACACACTTTATAGATATACCCATGCATTCAGGAACTTACTGTTTTAACTGCATTGGATGACAAATATGTGACTATTTCTTAAGCAGGCTAAGAATGTTTACTTTCTAATGTTCTTCATATAAACTTGAAATTCAAGAGATTTTTCCAACAGTTCACTTGGAGAGGGACAAATCCTTTATTTTTCTGTATAAATGCTCAGCAAATGGATACAAAAGTACAGTCTGGGAAAGGTGTAAAGTGTGTGACACAGCAAATCATAGAATCACAGAATGGTTTGGGTTGGAAAGGTCCTTAAGAGCATCCAGTTCCAGCCCCCTGCCATGGGCAGGGACACCTCTCGCTAGACCATATCACCCAAGGCTCTGTCCAACCTGGCCTTGAACACCGCCAGCAATGGAGCATTCACTTCCTTGGGTGACCTGTGCCAGTGCTTCACCACCTGCACAATGAAGAACTTCTTCCTTATATCTAAACTGAACTTCCCCTGTTCAAGTTTTAACCCTTACCTCTTGTCCTATCACTATGGTCCTTAATGAAGAGTCCTTCCCCAGCATCCCTATAGCCCCCCTTCAGATACTGGAAGGCTGCTATGAGGTCTCCATGCATCCTTCTCTTCTCCAGGCTGAACAACCCCACTTGTTCTCATCCTATCTGCATACAGGAGGTGCTCCAGTCCCTGACCATCCTCGTGGCCTCCTCTGGACTTGCTCCAGCAGTTCCATGCCCTTTTTGTGTTGCAGACACCAGAACGGCATATAATACAATTAATGATACAAGAATATTGTTCCTGTCCAGAGAAAACAGTCAACATCCAGAACTGAACTTTCAGGCAGTAAAAATCTAAGGGAATGGTTCAGGACGCAACCTGATGATTGTTCCCTTGGATTTAGGACTAAATCCAGCACATAGAGTAAGGCAAGTGCTGGCAAGTGCAATCCAGAGTGTTCTCTTAAAAAGACCCACAGCCATCTTTATATTTAATTACACCTAAAAAACAGCTTTCGCTCAAGAAACTCCAAGTTCACCAAGTTGAGCACTCAAAAGTGAGCAGAAAACAGTAATAAGATGGCTTGTGTGATTTCAGATCAGCCCCCCTATGCATATGTAATCTGTAATAGCCTTTAATTCCCTCATCACAGGCTATTTTTTTTCCACTGGCCCAATGCTGAGCAGAACAATGGCACAGAAATTGCCACTCAACCCTCGGAGCTCCAGCATTGTCACACGTTCAATGGCTTTCTAGGGATGCCATATGTGCAGCCTGGTTGGCAGCAATAGGAGGGGGTTGGAAAGGGAAGGAATACACTTAGTGATGCAATTTTGCTACTGCTTTCTGAATAGGTCCCTACTGAGCATGTGTGAACTCGGGTTTTCTAGTTTTGTGGCAGCCAGATCTGGGTGGATTTGGGATATATTAAAGGATATGGAGCTGCTGGAGCAAGTCCAGAGGAGGCCATGAGGATTATCAGGGACTGGAGCACCTCTTGTATGAAGACTGGAGAAGAGAAGGCTGCGTGGAGACCTCAGAGCAGCTTCTGCTGTCTGAAAGGGGCTACAAGGATGATGGAGAGGGGCTTTTCATCAGGGACTGTAGCGATAGGACAAAGGGTGATGGGTTGCCCAAAGAAGTGATGAATGCTTCATCCCTGGCAGTGTTCAAGGCCAGGCTGGACAAGACTTTAGGCGACATGGCCTAAATCCCAGGCACAGCTACAGGTAGGGCAGAGAAGAGATTCAGAGCAAGCCCTGCACAGAAGGACTTGGGGGTGTTGGTCAATGAGAAAATGAACATGAGCCAGCTGCAGTGTGTACTCACAGCCCAGAAACCAACCGTGTCCTGGGCTGCATCCAAAGGATCATGACCAGCAGGTAGAGGGAGGTGATCCTGCCCCTCTACTCTGCCCTAGTGAGATCTCACTTGGGAGTATTGTGTGCAGTTCTGGTGCCCTCAACATAAAAGGGATGTAGAACTCTTGGAACAAGTCCAGAGGAGGGCCACGAGGGACTGGAGCACCTCTCCTATGAAGATAGGATGAGAAAGCTGGGGGTGTTAAGCCTGGAGAAGAGAAGGCTGTGTGGAGACCTCAGAGTAGCCTCCCAGTATCATAAGGGGGGTTATATGGATGCTGGAGAGGGACTCTTCATGAGGGATTGTAGTGAGAGGACAAGGGGTAATGGGCTCAAACTGAAGAAGGGGAAGTTTAGACTGGATATAAGGAAAAAGTTCTTTACTGTGAGGGTGGTGAGGCACTGGAATGGGTTGCCCAGGGAAACTGTGAATGCTCCATCCCTGGTAGTGTTCGAGGCCAGGTTAGACAGAGCCCTGGTAGGCATGGTTTAGTGGGAGGTGTCTGTGCCCATGGCAGGGGGGTTGGAACTGGATGATCCTAAGGTCCTTTCCAACCCAAACCATTCTATGAGTCTATGAGTCTATAAAATAACAGTAGGTCCAACAGCAAAGTTGTGCATAAGTGAATGACTGCACAGGGATCCAGACTCTTACCTTCACAAGTCTATTTAGGATTGTTCACTTGTAATTACTTAGGCCATGAGAATTTGGTTCCATCATTAAATGGGAATGTATCAAATGCTTGCTCAGGGACATAGGACACTGCCTTATCCCTTCATCCCCAAAGATCATGTTGATCATAGTGAATTAAGCAGTATCAAACAGTGTAACTTGATCATCTACATAATTTGTTTGTTAGAAGAGACTCTTCCAGGATTTTGGCTCTGCTCAGCCAATACCTTCTGAATTCCTGTACACAACTCAGCTAGCAAGGACCAGAGATTATTCACAATATATAGTTTAAGTGTCATCACCAGTAAGAATTAGACTTTATAGAAATTCAACCACTCTGGACCAGCGGGATGCCCAGAGTGGTCCCATGTACATGTTTTACAACCTGAAGTAGCATGTGATGCAGCTTTACTGGAGCAGGTGCACAAATGAAAGTAACCACTAGGATTAATACTGTTTGGAATACTATTAGATTTTGTTAATAAAAAGCCTCACGAAGCCCTCTCGGTACTTGAATTCATTATAATTTCTATCAGAATTAAACAAGATCCTATTCCAATGATAGTTCAATCAGAGCTTCTTTTGAAATACTTCATGTAAGCGTAGCCTTCATCTCTGCTAACAGCCTTGATCTGCTTTGCTTTTTAAAGAGTCTCTGCATAATGAAGTGATGCTACAGTTGTACAACACAAGCAAGGTGCAAGGCTGCTTCTGTGTTATGTGCCACCATATTTGAAAACAGCTAACATATGCTGTTCTTATCATCTTTCTAGGCAAAAGCTTCTGGCTGCAATAAGGACAGGCTTGGAAGCTAAGGTATGATAAAATCAAATAAAGTGGAAAATAGAACACCAGAATCCCAGAACGGATTGGGTTGGAAAGGACCTTAAAGCTCATTCCGTTCCAACCCCTGCTGTGGGCAGGAACACCTTCCACTAGAGCAGCTTGCTCCAAGCCCCTGTATCCAACCTGGCCTTCAACACTGCCAGGGATGGGGCAGACACAGCTTCTCTGGGCACCCTGTGCCGGTGCCTCAGCACCCTCACACAAAAGAGCTTCTGTCTAAGAGCTCATCTCAGTCTCCCCTCTGGCAGTTAAAGCCGTTCCCCTTGTCCTGTCCCTCCATCCCTTGTCCAAAGCCCCTCTCCAGCCTTCCTGTACCCCTTTAGGCACTGGAGCTGCTTTAAGGTCTCCCCTTCAGGACCTTTCTCTTCTCCAGGTGCCCCAGCCCAGCTCTCTCAGCCTGGCTCCAGAAGCAGAGCTGCTCCAGCCCTTGCAGCATCTCTGGACTCACTCCAACAGGTCCAATAGGAAAAGCTGGTGATGGTGGGCGAGTTTTAAACACAGAGATTCAATGACCTCTAACTACCTATTTACTGAGTATCAGATTCTGATCACTCAAAGTGAACTGTTTAAGGGGTCCTTTTGCAGCTTTCCAGCATAAACAGTGGTGCTGAAATCCTGTCAGAAAGGGAAAGATGGGATTGATTCTTTATTTTACAGGTCATCTAGTACATTGCCTAGATAGTATACTTCATACCACTTCTCTTAACACTATCAAGATGTATCTGTACCGCAGAGCTCAAGTTTAACTACAGGCAAAACCTTAGAGAATGCATTGCTGCACATATCCAACAGAAATATAAGACCTGCCTGCAAAATACGCTTTTAAGCCATCTTCTAATTTACATAGAAAATCATGGGAGAGAAACACTAAGCTATAACTGAGGAATAGTTTCCACTGTCAGTAACATCCCTTTCTTGAGCTTACTCATGACAAGTTACCCACAAAAACACATGGTATTTAAAAACACTGAAAGAAAGCCCATTACAGGCAATGTTTCTCTCTGTCTCCACTTAATTGCAATTAAATTTCACACTAACTAATGAAATTGAAACTTGAGTTTTCTTGGACTCAAGGAAAACCCCTTCCAGTAGATACTGAGATCTGGAAAACTGATTCCTTTTCAGTGTCTGTGTGCAAAGGTCAATCTAAGCTGTGAAATGAAGATCAGAGCAGCACATCTGTGCCACTGTCATAAAGGTGATGTCAGTGTGCTGTTATTTTTCCTTTGGTTGGGGCTTATAGCAACTGGTAAAAGCTTATAAAAGCTGAGGGCCCAGATCTTACCATTTAATGGAATCAAATTCATCCCTTCTTGTATTAAAGATTTTTATAGTGAAGAAAAGATCATGCGTCTAAAGGGCTATGGGTGATATTATGTGACCAATGTGTGGTTTTTTGATAGATGCTGCAAGATCAGATGGAGCCCTCTGGATATACAGCCTCAACCTGCTTCCAACAAGATAAAGACTTAGTCATATTGGTGATCTGCTTCTAAATGGGATTCTTCTAGTGATCCTGCAATGATGAAATAGGATCAGATTTTGACAAAGGGACCTCGCCATTCAGTGTCAAAATAGAACAATAAGAAGAAATAAGAACAGAGCATATAAAGTCCCAGAACAACAGGGAAACAGAGCGTAATCTATATCAATCTGAAGCCATGCAGAGACTTGAAAGAAGCTGAGTACATGAAGAAAAAGATATATGCCTTAAAAAAACCACAGAGAACAATAGAACATTTATTAGGTGCACTGAAACTTTGGAAACTGAGCAACATTAAGCTGTGGACTTGATGGAGATAGGATATTGTTAATAATGTATAGCAAAGGCTGAAGTGTTCAGTAAGAAGTTTTTGTTCTGGATTTTGCAAATAACTACAATAACATGATTGTTTCATAAGAAATAATTGGGCTTTTTTTCCAGTCCATTAATAACCAACAATGATATTAAACTACATCTACTCAACAACAAACAGTTTGAAATCTGCAGGCTCATTTAACTTCTAGCCAGTAAATGAGACAGCAAAGAGGAATCTGACTCACTGATTAATACTGAACCAGCTACGAAGAGATTAGAACTGGGTTAATGCTGTACAGATATTTAAGAAGGGAAAAGAAGAGGATGCAAGTCAGTCAGAACAGGCAGCCTGACATCTGTCACAGATATAATAAAGAAATCAACTGATGAAGAATAAAGTGCATGCATAGTAACTCAGGCCAACCATATTGCTTTTCTGATAAGTAGATCTTAAGAAACAGTTACTCATTTTCTGACTATATGACAGTTTAGTGAGACATTTGGTTTAATATGGTAGGACTTGTGATTAAAGAAACAAGCACTTCCCAATGGTAACAAGTAATATATGGATTTGTAAAACTGAAAGATTTTAAAGTCATCATTGCTGCTGAATAACCATCAAATGTTCAAATTCCTTGTGAAATTTTACAACTGACAGCCAGCCTGAAAGAATCCAACATTTACATCAATGTTACATCAATGTGGATGACAAACCATGCAGATGACTCAAAGACTATTCAAGTGACAAACACAACGATGAGGACAGAACAGATAAAAGAGCTGGACGGCTACTAAATTTGAGTTATCAGAACAAAATGTGCTTAAGGTTCACACAGCCATCTCATCTTAAGGTGTCACAGGCCATCTCATACACTTAGGATCATAGAATGGATTGAGTTGGAAGGGACCGTAAAGCTCATCCAGTTCCAATAAGGGATCGCAAGTTGTGCTCATGAAATGGGCCACTGGCAACTGGAAAGCAGAGAGTGAAAATCACTGCAGGAGCAAGCACAAGAATATAACAATACTGTAATTTTTATAGCCACAAAGAGCTAATGAGATCCTTACACATACAAGTTGGGAAACAGTGAACTGAAGTAAGCATGTGACTTACATATGTAAAATGGTGAGCAAGTAGCTGGAGCTTACTAGCCTTCAGTGTCCTAAGAGGACAGTCTTCATGATGTGACAGTGTTTATAGCATTTACCATTGAAAGTGAAGAGAAGAGGCTTAAATAAAAATGATGGGGATCTTCCTACTCCTTCCTTCTCCCAATAAACACTGAATTAGCTCCTAAAAGCTGCAGCAGTGACCAGGCTCTATCACTGTAGGCTTTATCAGTGCAGACTTTCTGCTTTGCACTGGTTTCAGAACATGTTGCAGTTAAATGGGTGACTGAATATTAGTATTCCCAGTTTGCCCACACTGGGCAACTCTTCAGCAGGTTTATATTATCTTCTGCTATCCATTTTACTAATGTTTCCGGGCAGTGTCTCTCTTTCAATAGCATATATATCTTCATATATTGTTCCTACCCCAACAGTTTTTCTGTTATGTTACAGATCTTATTTAGGTCAAAACAGTGAATGCTCTTTAATGGAGTTTATATGCTGTGTTTTTTAACATCCCACCTGAATGAATTTATCTCCACAAGAATAACTTTAAAGTGGAATCCTGTACCTTTATCACCTTTATTCTAAAGCTGTGGTTAAATCACTTCAACTTCCTTTACTCTAAACCATAAAGCTGCTATCCAAACATACAATGCAAAATCCAAACCAACAAAAAAAGATGAACACAATCCTTTAATAACACAAACAGCTCTGTGCAGGTGATGGAAAATCAGATCTGAGATATAATTCATATCACCACACACTTATAGCTGCAATGACAGACAACAAAGCAGGGGGAAACACAAGAATGAATATAGCCTTTTTGAATTTAATATTGTGCCTTTCCCATCTCTCTGCTGATCACTATCATGTGTACATGTACTGCTTTAACAACTAGACACCTTTTCTTGGCCTTGTTGGGCAAAATGTATATGTAAAACTCCTTAATGCAGCTATAATGAGACTTCACTTGGAGCACTGTGCGCAGTTCTGGTGTCCTCAACATAAAAAGGACATGGAACTGTTGGAACAAGTCCAGAGGAGGCCATGAGGATGATCAGGGGACTGGAGCACCTCCTGTATGAAGATAGAATGAGAGAGCTGAGGCTCTTCAGCCTGGAGAAGAGAAGGCCGCGTGGAGACCTCATAGCAGCCTTCCAGTATTTGAAAGGGGCCTATAGGGATGCTGGGGAGGGACTGTTAGAGAGTGTACTGATAGGACAAAAGGTAATGGGTTCAAACTTAAACAGGGGAAGTTTAGATTGGATATAAGGAAGAAGTTCTTTACTGTAAGGCACTGGAATGTGCTGCCCAGGGAAGCTGTGAATGCTCCATCTCTGGCGGTGTTCAAGGCCAGGTTGGACAGAGCCGAGGGTGGCATTGTTTAGTGGGAGATGTCCCTGCCCATGGTAGGGGGGTTGGAATTGGATGATCTTAAGGTCCTTTCCAACCATAAGTGTTCAATGATTCTATGATTCTATAGTGAGCTGTACTTTGGGGATCTATCTGTTTCATGCAACACTGTGTATCTGTGAATGTCAGACCTGGGGCTGAGGCATCTGAGAGATTCATTGTGGATCTGACCAGGGAAAGTTTCTTTTGACAGATTCCTGCTGGCAGCTTTCCCAAGCTAAGTGCTACTCAACCAACCTCTTGTAAGTGCAGCAGCTGCCCTCCCTTTGGCTAATAAGAGTGAAGAGTGACTGAGGCTGACACACAGCCCTGCAATCTTCCCATCTCTCTCCTATGGAACAAATGATTCAAAAAGATTCCTGCAACTCCATGCTCTTTTGAAGGATCAGTTGGATGCTCCCACTGATGGCACCACTCCACGGGGCTGAGACTGCTTTCATGTCTTTGTTTTCCTGAGATAGTATATAGGAGCCGAATTTGGGGCTCAACAATGAAAAAGAGAAGACAATCATTCAGAACTGGACCAAAGGGTCAACACCTGCATGGATGTATATTCTTTCTTTAGTCAAGAGTCAGGAACATACAGAAATGCAGGCAGACTTTTATAGCCTGTCTCTTGTTGCAGACACTGGGACCCATGTCACCAGGTCAGAGTGCATTTGAACCAGTGCTAAAGTAAATGGAGCTGCTGCATTTTAAGGGGAGCATGTGCACAAGAAGAATAAGGCCATGATTCCCAAATGTCACTGGGTGTAAAAGAGCTAGATGTCATTTAAACTGTATGACGTAGTGGCACTAACCATGCTTGTATGCATTTGGCACAATAAGAGCCAGGTTTAACAGAAAAAATCCCACATATTCTACTGTAGAAGACCAAAATGATAGTGCTGATGGTCCCGCTCAATCAATATCCCAAAATGTTATGTTTCACAAACATTTACAGTACATAAAATGAACTATTGATAATGGTATAGCACCTTTCAGACTGCATCTGGTGGTTTTATAGATTAAGGGTAAAATGAAGTAAATGAGACCCAAAAGTTACTGAGTGAACCATGTGCGGTAACTTTGTGAAGATGTGAAAGAACCACGAAAGGACCTCAAAGCTCCTCAGGTAACAGACTGACTTCATAAAGGCTTTCCTAGAACAGGCTGTTTAGTTTCCATTCCTGCATTTCATCCAAGAAAAGATAGAAGTAGGAAACTTTGAAAGATCCTTGTAAATCAAAAGAGCAAAACAGAACTTTATTTGGGGTCCGAAAAGAAATATTAAATAAGACAGAAAATACAAGAAACTTCTGGCAGGGTGATAAATTGGTTCATATTTTAACTTGAACAAAAACCTTAATATCAAGGTATGAATGTAGGTTAATAGATAACACTCATGTTTAATAATTAAGCATCAGCAACTTTTCCTATTGATCTCAAGTGGCATGCACATACTATGGTAATTGGTGTACTACACATCCAGAGCTAACTGCTTGGGTAGGCAAGAGCTTTGGAGAGCTGCCTTAAATTGGGCTTATTCCTTAGCATCAAAGAATCACAGCCCAGCTCAGCTGAAGTTAGTTGTCAGGGTGATTCTTAGACAATAAAGACACTTTATAAACACATCATAGTCCTAGCACAGTTTTACTGTGAAAGCATTTTGCCTGTAGCAAGCAACGCTGTTCTTTAAGTGAAGCTGCATCTGTACAGAGTTCAAATGAGCACAGAGCTGAAAAGGAGAGAGAGCCTTGACTCCAATCAAATGAATGACTGTTTTGGCTTCATAATATGTTTTCCAGCCCTAACTTTAATCTAAATCAAATGCCCATCTTTCTTGCTGTTCCTGCAATGCAACCGCACCACATGCTTGAGTATACGAAAATTGCAAGTGCCTAACTACATCAAATTGTACTTCCAGCTAGTCTGGAATCTACATCAGGCAGAGGGGAATACCTTCTGTTTCAGCAGAAACTATTCTCCATCACTAATTCATTTAGAAACTATTCCATGGATCAAGCCAAACAGCTGCTGGGCATGGAGCTCTGGACAACCAAACAGGTCTTTTCTGTTTCTAAACTTGGAATTCTTTCCCCCTAACCAGAACAAGAATGTCAGAGACTCTTTGCAGTGCTGTGCTAGCGGGTCTGGCATCTACCAGGTACAGAAACTCTGCTGGCAAACTATTTGGATAGCAACACCCCTTGAGGTATTATCTGTGCTATAAGACTTTCACTATATATTAGCTGTCCATGGCATCCAGACCCCATCATGTCCCAAGCACAATGAAAACTGTCCTTGTTTAGCAGTCGGCTGAATGGACAGTCCTAAAAGGGGGAATTTAATTTTAAAGCAGTGTCTTTTCACAACCTCCTGCAAGAGCAAATGTGTAGGTCAGTGACAAGCTGCTTAAAGAGGCTTTTCACTTCAGTGGTTCCAGCAGTGCCGTTCCCACCATCTTAATGTCACAGCCCTGATCTGCCACTGCTTTTCCCTTTGGTGTCCTCACCCCATGAGACAAGATTCCGTGGAGCTCGTGAGATTTGCATAAGCTGCATGCATGCAAAACTTTGATGTGCATTGTCTTCACTGCCTCTGGATATAGGAAAAGGTGGCAACAAGTCAATCAAAAGCTGGTTAATTCAAATGAAACCCAGCTTTTGGGGTTTAATGCACCCTGTTCTATTTTGTTTGTCATTATCTCTCCAGACCAGTGACTCAGCCCTGTAAAATTGTCAGCTTGAGCACAGTGTTGACACATGATACCAGCCGTTCGGCTTCCATAGACTCTATTTATGCCTCCTGTCCTCTCCTTTCACACAGCCCAGCAAGATAAATGAACTTCAAACTATGAAATATCATAAAAACTTTCATAATGTTATGCAAACTCTGCCTTTTAGCCTTAAACCACTGATGTAGCAAACTGAACTGGCTTCAGCAAAGAACTTCAGGAATGATCCAGTGCCTTGTTGTTTCCACACAGCTCTTCCTGCTTCAAGTGGTCACCCACCACAGCTGTATTTCAGCATCTATCACACAGTAAGTATTGCCAATAGCAGAGTCCCTCGTGTATCTCCTGATGTCTGTAGCTCCACACACTTGTACAGGTACAAGATCTGCAATGGGTAGTTTTTGATGTTTAAACAGAGGACTAGGATGTGCCTGATGCTGTAAAGAGCATCCTGAAGCTCGAGCCATTACTTCCATTAAGTGATCAGTATACACAAAAATAGAGTAAATGCCAAGCCACTGCCATGGGATCTGATTGAATGTTCATTCACTTAAATGGAAGCCTTCAGTGACCCCACTTTGCTTTGGAGGATGAAAATGGTCATTAGAAAGATAACTTCTATGGTTGTTTTAAGTAACAAGAGGAAATGGAAAGTAGCCAAGTTCCCGACACTCATGAGCTATTATATATGACACCTTTCTTATTCATGATTAAGTTATACCTTACCACTCAAATAGTCCCCATGGCATTGAAAAGAGCAAGATAATACTTAAATGAGGACAGGTATATAGAATCATAGGATGATTTGGGTTGGAAAGGACCTTAAGATATCCAGTTTCAACCCTCTGCCATAGGCAGGGTGCCTCATCTAGACCATGTCGCCCAAGTCCCAGTCCAGCCTGGCCTTGAACACTGCCAGGGATGGGGCATTTACAGCTTCCTTGGGAAACCTGTTCCAGTGCCTCACAACCCTCACAGTGAAGAACTTCTTCCTTTTATCTAACTTGAACATCCCCTGTTTCAGTTTAAACCCATCACCCCTTGTCCTATTGCTACAGTCCCTGATCTGTAAGAAGATGAAACTATGCAAATACAGAGGAGAAAAGAAGCAAAACCTTGAGGGAAACCAGTAACTTCTTCTGCAACCAGACCAGGTTATTTAAAGGCACCAACAAACTCTTCTTCAGAACAGACAGTGTTTAAAGGAATGCAAAAGGGCCTCCGCTTAAATTAGTGAAAGCCAAACCATTCTGACCCCCCGATTTAGTTGTTGTCTCCTGGTTTAGGTGATCCCATTCTCATCGGCGCCTTGACAGGATGTAGAAAATAATTACAAATGAAAAGGTTATTCATAATTTTTAAATGAGTTAATTAGTAAACCCCGCCAGAGTCACTCATTACAGTAATTAATAATTGATTATACTTGAAATTAAACACAATTTTTCATCAAAATCTAATTAAGAGCTGCCTTTTTGCTTGTTGATTAGAACTCTGCCTCTGGTAGAGACAATCTTGGCTAAATATGTTTATGCTGAAGTGAAGCATCGAGTTTGATTTTTAATAATTGATAGTTCCTTTAGAAATTAGTAATTATGACCCATAATTACAGCAGTTCAACCTGATCAGCATTCCTGGCTCCTTGCCAGCCATCCATGGAGCCCAGCAAAGGCCATGGAATTCATCTGGATTCAAAAACAGGATGGGAAAGTACTCAATGGACCTACCTTTTACCCACATTAACTGGGATTTTAAAGAGGAGCTTGAGCTTTTCAGGACTCTGAAAAAGGGGTTTGAGTTGGGGAATACCGAGTGGCATTCCAAACTCATCTCCATCTATGAAAACTGAGTGGCATTCCAAACTCATCTCCATCTATCAAACAGCACACACCTCCTCTGTTAGAATGAGCAGGCACCGCTACTTTGAGTTATAACAACACTCCTCTGACACCCTGAGATAATGTCCGAAGGAACCATGTTCAGGCCATAAGAATAGGAGACAAATGAGAAAAGCAAGTCCAAATGTACATAGGAAATGATGAAAGTTGAACGCATATTTCATCAAACTGCTGCTGATTTCAGCTTGGTTAATTAATCATTCCTGCTCCTCTTCCAGGAGCACATAAAAGTGACTGGAGTATGATGTGAGGCAGGAGTGGAAAAGTATCAGTCATTAAAGAAGTGTACATAAAAGGAACACAGGAACAGCAATCCTTTGTGGTGGTGCTAATTATACTCATGTGAAATGAAAGCAAAAAATCTTTCGATCCAGGCTCAGATTTGTAATTCTAACCACAACCTTTTATAGATCATTAGTGTACAGGAA
>JASSUY010032451.1:0-12193 GCA_032466535.1 Forpus xanthops | reverse complement strand
AGTTCTGTGGATCCTGCTTCTGTCCATCTTGTAGATGGGGGTCACATTTGCTAACCTGCACTCAACTGGGACCTCCCCAGTTGCTCAGCACTGCTGAGAAGTTACGGAAACTGGCTCTGTGAGCACTTCCACCAGCTCTGTCAGGTGGATCTCATCATAGAATTCACATTGAGATACACTTCCCGTTCCCCATAGGAAATAGTAAATGCAGCCCAGCACATGTTTTCCATAGCACTGAGGCCGTCCAATGAAGATGAAACAGTTTGTGTTGCTTGCCCTGTCCCAGCAAAGAGAATGGTGATGCTATGGGTATTTTCATACTGTCCAGTTAATACAAAGTTAAGTGTTAAAGTGATCCTGGAGCCAGGCTACAATATGCCAACTACTGTAGAAAGGGAAGATACATATTATGTTCTGAAGGACTAAATAATTGTAGCCTGTGTGGAATTGTGGCTGATAAAAGTTAACTTAATTCTTGGTTACCAGTCATAACAAGCAATCCTGTTGTCCTGTTGGTCATCCTGTGCACATCTTCTTGCTGTTAGGCAAGCACTACTGCTTGTGCCTTCACACAATAATCTCATCTACATTAATAGATAATCTTTCAGTGTGTTTGGTATTGGCTTCAGATTCAGTTCATTTCCCACAAGATGCAGCTCCTTGTGCGAGCTGTAGTGTGAGGGGAGGGGACAGAAACATACAGCTGAAAGGCAGTACTTAACCTTTCAGTAACAGGGTTAAACCTACGTGAAACTACACCTCAGTAATTCTGAGGGTGTTCTAAATTAGTAAAGGTAACACTGGTCTCGAAAAAGTAAATCCAGTTGTCTTCCTCATCTTCCCTCACAGACACCACCCTTGTTCTGGCTCTTGGTCTTGCAGTGAACTGGCGCAGCTGAAGAAACCCTTTACTTCAGAGCAGTTCTCAGCTGGACCACTTCCCTGCCCTGTTTCCTAAATAGCTGCAGCAAGTTTTATGTAGGCATGAAAGGCAGGCCTGGGAGTGAAGTAACAGGCAAGCACAGAGGCAGCCTGCTTCATTCCACACAGCACCAGCTCACCCACTTCAAGGCTGAATGTGTTTGCTAAATTACAGATAAGGTACAAGCAGTAGTTACAGGTTTGAATATAGCAAAAGATGAGAATTAGAAGGAAACCAAGGCAAAGTAAATGCTAGTTAACCAAGTATTAAAGGTCGGCGAGAGCTGTCTTATAATGTAAAACATGGCCTTTCTATATAATGAATGTATTTGAAAAAGTGTAGAAATGTAATTATTATCAGAGTTTAAAATAACATGCACATTGTAGACTTATGTTATAGAAGCAAGATGTTGCTGTTGCATGGCATAAATGAGACTGGGGTGGTGGTGGTCATGTCTAGGTATACATCAGAACTGCAAGTGGACAGATTACCTGACAGCATCCAATCAAAGTGCTAAATAGGAACTGTCTACTTATATACGTATTTTCAATGAAAAGCTGAAGTAAGAAGTTCCCATACTTTCACACAAACTACAGTATTACCCTGTCAATTTACCCCTGTCACCCTACAGTGCCTCGGGACTAGGATTACTTCCTGACCAGCAGAGACAACTTCTACTCCATCAACAGCACCAGCAATTTCAGCAGTTACTAAGTAGCCAGCAACTCACTTCAGTAAGTTTACTAGTTAATTACAGTTCACTCCTCTGTTGTATTCTAAGGCATGGATAAACTCCATGGATGAATTAGAAATGTGTTTAACTTGATATTACAGGGTTTGATAACTAGTTTTTCAGTTCCTTCAACCTTTTTGGATCAGTCATGCTGAATTACAGGGTATCACTGGGCTGTGTGTATTGCTGGAAGAGTCATTTCCTAGTGCTTTCAGTCCTGTTTTGTCCCATGTGGACATCAGAGCTTGTATCTTTCAGCATCAGCTGTGGGCAGCAGAGTTTGGGACCATGTATGGGTTCTAAGAATATCCTTGTGAGCTGTCTTTACTCTGCCTTGCAGTATCCGTATAGGCCCTTGGGGAACTGGTTTAGCCATTTGTATGATTAGTTGTATAGTTTTATTACTTTGACAAACATGCTTTGATATTCTTCTCAGGCATAGCTTTAAACTTCTGCTGAGCTACTGATTTCAGAGAATTTTGTAGGTACTTCCTTCCCTTTCCGACAGTCTTGTGGAACTTCATTAGTGTAACCTAAATTACCTGGGATTAGGTTCAGGGTTGCACTGGTTGAAGATCTGGATAAGTGAGAACCCCGGGAGGAGGTACTTTTCAATAACTAATTCTTGATTTATTTTCTATTTTCTCCTCCCTCTCCTTATATTACTCAAGGAACAACATCAGGCCCTTTTATATCAATTAGTGCAGCAACAGCATCACCACCACCAACACCATCAGTCTGAAGTACAGCAATTGCAGATTACAGGAGGAGCACAGATACCCATAAACAACTTGCTTTCAGGCACACAGGCCTCACCACTTAATGCAGCTTCTACTAACCCATTCCTTACAATTCATGGGGATAATGCAACTCAGAAGGTGACAGTAAGTATATTTCTCACCTTGTTTTCAATGTAGTTACTTCCATAAGGTAGCTGAAAGACAAGAAACAAGTCATGTGCTTGAATTTGCAACTCAAGGGCAGTGGATATTTTTGATTTCTTTATTTCATTTTTTTTCTTGAGCCTTGGTCTGCACTGAATGAGAACTCTCCAGAATGTGTAGTCAGTTACACCTAACCTGTCTGCTGCACGCTCCTGCTTCCTGTGATCATGACACCAGTGACACTTGCCTTCCTCTTGTAATTACAACTACGGCCCTAGCCCCCTTCATCCCACCTTCTTCCCCAGCTTTGTGTTCACTATTTTGTAGATCATTCCTTGTATCACCTTACTTGAAGAAAGAATTTGTCCTGGCCAGGCTCCAGGCACTGTGCAGCTGCAGAGATCAGTTGATGACTTAGAAGATGTGGAACCAATTGCTGGGAAGGTGAAGTAAAACCTTTCCTGGACAGATAAGGAAAGAAGACAAAGATGTTCCATTGTCTTCAGCATATGCCTGTAAGCTGTATCCCCAAAACAGAAATACTTTCTTCAGGGAGTCAGAGGATAGACTTAATTCCCTAAGGGTCATACAGTAAAGAGAGAGGATGAAGGGAAGGAGTTTGGTCTCATGATGTTGTGGCCACACTGCAAAGTGCAGGGCTCTGTGAAGGTCACGCTCCATCCCTGTCACTGACTGGCAGGGCTCTGTCACAGGGCTTTGCTCAGTGCCTCACCTTCACTGGGAAATGGTCATGATTTGCTGTGGTATGTTTAATTATCTCCCCTCGATTTCTAAAACTCAGTGGAATTGAGGGAATGGAATATTGGGGTTACGTCAGAACAAACTATTCTCTGTGACCTTAGTTTAAGTTTCTTGAAATGGCTCTTGGTAAGTTTGGGCAGCGTGACCAGGCACCACTGGTGTATTTTGTAAGTATGCTGTTACAATTGTAAGTTTCATTCTTCTAACAGTTAGTTGTAAACAATTCCAGGAAATCTCAGAACATCTTTTGAACAAAATTCTCCTTAGAAATAAATTTCTTTAGAAATTGCTTTATTTATATTTCAGGTTAGGACTGAAAGAGATTGCAGTGGATTGTTGAACTGTTTTAATCAGAAAAAGAATTTCTGACAGATTCGATTTGCCAAAAGTTCGAATGTTTAAATCTCATTTCCAGTTAGAACAGGTTTTCAAGCACTCCTGAGTGCTCACTGAAGGAGATGAGGTTTGTGCTTGGTCCTGTTCAGTACTTGCAGGAAATGTTTTTGTAGCAATTTCTGACAGACAGTCCTGGCAGGGGCAAAATGGAAGCTGTATTTCTGTTCTGATGGAGGAGCCTGGGTTTTCTAATGCTGGCTGCGACAACCTTCCTGTGAGTTGTTTCAGTGCAGGACTATTCCTTAAATTATTCTTTCCTACATTTTCTTCTGCAGTACGTGACGATTCTTTACAATGCAAAAGTTACTGTTTGGGTAGCTCTAGTGAATGTACTCATCTGCTTCATCCTTTACATGAATTTAACTTTACCTCCCTCTGTATGTTATAATCTGATTTTTAGAAGTATTTTCTCTTACACAGAGGCTCAGTGATAAAACTGGACCAGTTGCGTCAGAGAAGAGTTGACGTTTGAATGCTGCTTGAGAACTGCATGTCCTGCTGTTCGAGCACTTCATCTGGCTGCAAGCTGCAGTCTGCCTTTCTGCAGATTGAAGAAATGCAACAAGGAACTCACTGCACAGCAAAAGGTTAATCATGTTCATAAGGAGAGTTTTGGTAGACTTTTGTTTGCTTTCTTGTTGCACTAAAATGATGTACTTTTTAATGTTTCAGACTGTGAAGTAGATCAAATTCTGCAAACTGTAATTATTTTGTCACGATGATGGTACTAAGTACAAACTCAACCATAGCTAAACATGTACTTGACTCTTGAGTCCTAATCTTAGAAATTTAAAGGCTAGAGAACTGTCTGCAGTCCTGCAGGTTTTGGTTTTGGAGCAGTTTTACAGTCCAGACCGACCCAACCCTGCCAGTCTGATCTGCTGCTGCAATTGCAGTGTATCCTTTTAGACAAGCTGATGACAGCAGCCGGGACTTGCTCTTTGTTGTTTTTTACACACCTGTTTTGAAACCTGACTCATACGGGAATCCACTTCTGAACTTTTTATTAAGTTCCTGTTGTTGTTATATAGTGGAAGTTTTTCTGAGTAAGAATTACAGTACAGAATCCAAAGTTTATTGATTTTGGTGTAGGTTTTAGATTCTGAGGTTTTTAAAGGAACCGGAGTGGTTCCGGTCACAGAATTTTCTTACCAGATGAGAAGGCCGCACTGGAAGAAGTATGTGTCGTGTCTGGCCTAAACCAAGTGCCTGTTGCTACCTCCATGTTGATGAAATGGCTGCAAACAGCTGATCATGCACTAGCCGTGTCCTTGTTAGCAGCGGGAATCTTCTGTGTTGCACCAGCAGCCTTGTTCTGCCTTTACTAGAGGTGTTTTATACCACTGTCGATAGCTCAGGCAGATTGTTACCTGGGTCCATTTTCACTAATAAATTACCAAAAAAGTGAGTTCTGATTGCCCACTAACACTTACCAGCGGTTGAAACGGGTGAACTTACGTTCCAACGCTCGTGACAGTAGCTGATTGATGGCGTGAGTCTATGCAGTGTGGTGAAGGACAGCTTCGATGGGGTAATGACCACTACCAGTACTAAGGTGGGAGCTATTAGAGGAAACGACCCAGCTGTAATTAGACCTCCACTGTGTACTTACTTGGAAGAACATGTTAATTCTGCAATATGTTTCTTAGTTAAACATTGCACAGTTCTTACCTCATTTCTGTAAATAAAGTTTTGTGAATCTGTTTTGTATTGTGAAGAATTCATAAGAAAACATTGATATTTTGATTTGTAATATTTCTAATTAGTAGATTTAATTGACAAAGTAAAAAAATAATTTATTTTTATACGTTCTGGGGAATTTTTTAAAATGTCACAAATCACTTTTGTAGATACTTTACAAAAGTAACCCAGTGGTTTATTTTACTTACTCAGCCCACTGGTGGATATTCTGTAACAATTTGTACAAAAGGTAAGATGGAAATGTGCTGTTATTTTGACAAGATGTAAAATTCCAAGCGTATGAAAAGATATGTACAAAGCTTTTGTTAATAAACTTTAATAAATAATGTTTATAGTCGTATACACTGCTTGTGTGCACATCAGTCTGGTGGAAGCACAGACTATTGCTCTTAACACCACAAGACAGGAGCCATTTCAGTGGCATGTGACCGCTAACGTTTATTAAGACAAAGTCTTTAAAATGGTTTTTTGTTTTATGTCAGTTTGTGTTTCCCTCATGCAGCTGCAGTGCTGGACTTGTGCTTGCTGGAAGTAGATGTGCAGTTGCAGCCACGTGCCCTAGTCTTGATGTCAGGGCCTTTTGCTTTCATCCTTCAAAGAGGAATTGCTGTGAAACTTTTGGAACAAGCAGCAGGAAGATGGTGTTGCCACAGGCCTGTGCCATTTGCATATTATTCCATCTGCTTGAGGCATAGGGATGGAGTATCTTTTCTTTTCAAATGGGTAAAAATAGAGTCCTGAAAGAAGATGGGTTAATGAGCAAGTCAGAACAAACACTAGGGGAATGTGCAATGTCATCAGGTGCAGCAAGAGGCACCACTACCACCCACCTGGCTCCTTGGCCATCAGGACTAATAAAAATACCCCACACTCTTGGGGTAGTTGATGACCGGTTTATGCTCTTGGGTGTAGACTCAGAAAACTGGATGTTTCACTGATTAAACCTGTACCTAGACCCACTGCAGCACTGGGTGCCACCTTTCTTCCGGTTCTGTTGTTGGTGCTAAGGAGGGAGAGTGTATAGCATCTATAGGCTGGGGCACTGGTCTGACACACACTTCATACTGCTAGACCTGAGAGAGAGAAGCAAAGCCCACCAGCATGAGGCCTCCAGGGAGTTCTCAGACAGGAATGTTACATTACTGCTCCTTTATTCACAGACGTAAGCTGAAGCAAAAAACTTTACATGGTTGACATGAGGTATCGATCTGTCATCTTGCTCCTGTTGGATCAGTACCATAAGAATCAGCAAGTCCTGCTTTGCCTTGTGTGTTTTTTTGATTTGCGAGAGATGGCCTGAACCCTGGTGTCAGTCTCCTGGTAAGATGTAGAGAAGCAGGAAAGGGGCAAAACTGGAAATACTTGTGAAAGTGTCAAGTTCAGGACATTCTTAAAAATCTCCCCTTGTTAGAGATGGGCGCCAGAAGCCCAAGATGTTCTATAGCACACATAGTCCTGATGGACCAAGAGTCGACAACATGGAAATAATGAAAAGGACAGTTCAGACATCTGAACAAAAATCCAATTCACTAGGCCTGTAAAGAAAGAGACCACATCAAAGCCAAGTTCACGTGAGAGCCAGATGCAATCCAACCCAACCTTGTTTCAATGACTTTGCAGATCCCTACATCAAAGATGATGGGCTGGGGCTGATCTGGCACCAGTTCAGTAGAAGCCGATGCTGCCATCTTTGTGGAATGCCTATGATGCCAGAGCAGCCTGAGCTGTGGCACAGCCCCTGGCAGCCAAGCGGGTGGTGACAGAGCCACCCTCCAGTGTGTTGAGAACTTCTCCCGGTTGTGTCACAAGAGCAACACAAGCCACGTGCGCTGCAGTTCAGAAGGTTCCATGTTAATGGGCTTCTGAACTTCCTGCTGCTTTTTCCCACCAAAATCCAGCTTTACTGGCACCAGTGATAACACAGCTTACAGCAGCCAACTACTTCTAGGCAGCCTGTGACATCTCCGATCCCGGTTTGTTAACTTTTCTCCATTCAAGCTGTGTTAGCAGGAGCTGCTCCTTCAGCAATATCATTGTGTGATGTTTAACCCATTTTTCTGTGCCTGTTTCTCATAAGCTGCACTAAAATCTCACTGTTGGTTTCCATAATATTATTTCTACTAAGATCAATTTTTATATAGTTCCAGTTGTTCAAAGAACACATCTGGGAACACTGTAACCTTCTCCAGATACTTCTCCCTTAAAGTTTTATGGGAATGGGATGAAACTTTGTGAAATGCTGATCTGCCAAAAGCAACACAATCGGCAAACGGTTACTGGAGAAAGTCAACAGTACAAATGGCAAAAGCTAACAGAGATTCTCAGCCACCAAGTTCCGATTCTGACTTCAGGTACATGATCCTCCTTCATTTTAATTTTGAATTATTAAAACCATATCAGAATCCTGGCATTAAATCAGAATTTGAGTGCTAAGTAATTCTTTAAAAAAAAGCAAGTCCTTAATGTTTCTTGCAAAAGAGTGTGCTCATTGCTCTGATTTATGGATTATAATTTACAGCCCATAAGTACCCTTTATTCAGGCATTTCAAGGTTTGTATAGCTTTTCCAAAATTACGAAAAATAAAACGGCAACTATGGAGTAACCCTTATTACCTATTCTTCAAATAAAAAGGCAAACTATATTCAACCTCCCTCTTCACCCACTGAGATTAGCCGTAAGTTCCATTCTGCACTTAAAAACTGGTCATTAAGTAAATGCCTTATATATCTTGATTTCTAATGAAAAAATTAAGGCCTTTGATGTTCTTACTCATTTCAACTCCACCAAATAAACAGCACTGTCAAATATCACTGTGGAATAGGCTGCGGGCCTGGCAAAACAGATGTTCTACTGCAGATGCATATAAATGTCCATGGAAGTTAAGATGAGAAATACTACTGCTTTCAAAACATCCAGTTAGGGTGACTGGCCACTTCATGGAGCACAGACATGCTTATAAGCACATGGTCTTGGATTTATAGCTGCAAGAAAGAAAAACGTATTGAGTGCAGAGTTCAATTACTCTTACGCTGCTGAACAGTTTCAGATCAATTCTCTCTTCAAAACACAAACAAATTCTTTATATTCTGCACAGTCACTGGCTGTAAACCCACCTGATCCCATATGCAATTACCAGTGTGGGTTTTCCTGAAGGACCGCTAGTTTTTAAGGCATTGTTATCACCCATCCTCATAAGCAGCTCTCCAACACAAAAATACACCTTCGTTCTTCAACACGCAAACCAGGTAAGATGGCATAAGATTTATTAATATTCTCTTTTACTAAGGCACATGACGTATAGAAATACTGAGGTACAAAGATGCAGTTTCCTGCACATGAGATTCAAAACCCCATTTTGACAAAGATGAGCTACACCTCTTCTGCTCTGAACATTCAGCTTTTAGCCATTTTTTTCTTTTGTACCAGTTCAACAAGCAGCTTGTATCTTGCTATACACTCCTCCTAAAAGGAAAAACAAAACTGTTAATTGACGTTTGATATTTTACTATTCCTTTAACGCTATACATGCTAGAAGAGCTAGGTTCTGGGGCTCCTGAGGTCTGTTTTGGGGGTTGGTTTGGTTTAAAGTTGTGCACTGAATTTGAGAAGGAGAGTCTACAACTTGCAAAGAGTGGATTAGAAAAATGAACTTGCAATTTATCACAGATGCATAGAATGTTTTGGGATGGAAGGGAATTAAAGCTTATCTAGTTCCAAACCCCCTGCCACAGGCATGACACCTTCTGCTAGACCAGGTTGCTCAAAGCCGCATCCAACCTGGCCTTGAACACTGCCAGGGATGGGGCAGCCACAACTTCTCCGAGCAATCTGTGCCAGTGTCTCACCACCCTCATGTTCTTACTTTTTAAATAGTTTTAATATACATCTAAATTTACGTTTCTTAACGGATATTTTATCTCTTTAAAGAGCACACAAAACCAAGAAAACAGTTGCCTTGTACTTCTTGACAATAACTGTAAAGGCAGTTATGAAACAGTTGCATTTTAATATCTATTTCAGAACAGTTCTGGTATAAGTGATCCTGCAGGTTGGTTAGGACAAGCCTTAACGGGCACTAATACAACAGCTACCGACACCAGATACTTTTGAACAGCTTCAGAGCCAGGGAAACACTCCAGTTCCCTCCATGTTTACTGCTCTCACACTGTGTTTGGCACAAATAAAATGGGGATTATCTGCAGCTACAATGCCTGAAGCAAGCATCACAACTACTGTGACATCTAGCACAGACCAACTATATCAGTGACAATGCTATTTTAAAAAGATTATACTTACAAAAAGTACATTAGATTATTGAGCATTTAACACTTGCAGATGGACTACTTATTTTTGTCTGTTCATTGAATTGGGCTGAGAAACGTACTGTAAAGTGTAAGCAAAGCGGCTCACCAACGTTTGGTTACTAGTTTGAATCAAAATTTGGTTTAAAATCTAACTTGTCCTGCAACTGAAAACCTGAAAGGCAGAGGAGAGGGAGGTACTTTAAATGGCACAGGAGGTATTTCAACGTCTTCTGTAATAGATCAAACAAACTGAATTAAGTGAAAACGTATTTTAAATCAAAGCAACAAACATTCTACTAATGCTTTTTAGGTTGATTGTGTCTGGACTGCTAGGCTAAGTAAAGACCTCACCTTTCTGCACAAACCCTAAGTTCTTAAGGTAAATTGGTAGAAAATACGTTTCCCCTCATTTATGCTACAGTTCAAACAAAGGTAAGCATACCTTGTTTTTTCCAGGAACACACTTTGCTATTTTATCCCAGCGGTCCGATGTTCCCTTTGGATACTGCTGCAAGGCCATTTCAAGGAGTTTCTGTTGATTTTGAGTCCACAGTTCTTCCGGGGCACGGCTTTTCTCTCTTTTTCTACTCTCATCATCACTCTCTTCTGCTTGCTCAGTGTTATCAAAATCCTTCTGGCGCCTTCCCCTGCCCTTCTCTTCCGGTACCTCTTTTGTTGCTGGCACAGTCATTTCAGATGCTCTGCCAACTTTTCGTTTGCGGTGCCTAGTTTCACTTGCAGTGGTCTCCTTTTGATCCGACTGGACATCCATCTGCTCTGGGATATGACTGTAGTTCCCCTCCTCCTCCTCTTCCTCCTGTCTTTCTCGCTGGGTGATTATGTGGTCTGGCAAATTCATGTTGACTTTGACATTCTTGGAGTTCTGGGCCAGCGTTTTAAGCTCGGAGAGCCTAATGATACCTGTTACAAGTATTGTTGTTACACTTGTAAATAAATAGATCACAAACAAGCAGGGAAGGGCTCAAATAGTAAATACTGAGAATAGTGCAGAGAGGAGAAAAAAGCTCTTCTGGATGAAGAGCTTAAGGAAAATGCTTATTGAGAAATCAAGATACTTGTTATGAAGCAATGACCTTTGCCAATTCTGAACTTATCTGGCATATGTGAAATACTAATAAATTACCACACTGATACAAAGATATCAGCCTGAACAAATGAACAAAACCCAAAATAAACTGAGCAAGAAAGCCCGGGAGGATGTAGCTGAAGGGAATCATTCCCTCAGAATAACCATCAGCTTTTCTCTGCTCAAAGTAAGGCAAGGGGACAAAAGTCCCTCCGGAAAGCATATCCTGGAAGGTACAAAAGCACTGCATTTGCACAGTTCTAATCTGAACATAGGGTTTTTCGTAAGCATCACTGAGGATCTAGCAGCACACACCTGGTGTATATGCAACAGAATCCTTCAGCTGTTTGGCTTTCATGGTAACCTGCATGAAGACAACAAAAAAAGGGACTATTAAAAATTACATTATGTGGCCTATTGAAGAAGTCATTAGCATTACACTGCAAAACACAAACATTGAACATACATTAAAGATGGTGACACTGATGTTCTTCTGCTGGCCTGGTTCATACATGCATCCCAAATTGCCAAAAGTAACTTTCTACACTTTATACTTTCTAAAAACCATTCTTTGCTTATTAAAATGATGCAAGCTACACATTTCTGTTACTACTACTATTATACATCACAGTCGACTGTTAAACACTAATTCTCTATCCTAAAAATACCACAAGGAGATAGGGGAAAAGGAAACAAATGATTTATTTTCTATTAGTTTCTCAATACTGAACAAAAGAACAAAATAACCCACAAAGGTATGGGTTATGAAGCATGCTAATGGACACAAATTTGGTCCCAAAATAACATGTAACAGTTTAACTGCCAAAACCAGCAAAGACACCTCCCAAGTCCTGATATTTCAGTGAAAAAAGTTTATTACTGAGAACCCAAAGGATGAAGAGCTGATGCTTCCACCCCTCTATGTACACCAAAATCTGTGTCCTGAGAAAAAAGTAACAGATTTAGCATTTACTTTTTAACACAAGTAAGAAAACTGGTTTTCTCCCCACTCATAATGGGGAGCTTCCTCATTACAGATTTCTAGACCTCAGTGCAGATAACAAAGAAATCACGCCGAATTTAAAATGAAGATCCTTTTAATCTCTTAGCGTCTGCATTGCATCAAATTATGGAATCATAGAATAGTTAGGGTTGGAAAGGATCTTAAGATCATCTAGTTCCAACCCCCCTGCCATGGGAAGGGACACTTCCACAAAACCATGTCACCCAAGGCTCTGTCCAACCCAGCCTTGAACTCCACCAGTGATGGAGCATTCACAACTTCCCTGAGCAACCCATTCCAGTGCCTCACCACCCTTACAGTACAGAACTTCTTCCTCATATCCAATCTAAACTTCCCCTGTTTAAGTTTGAACCCATTACCCCTTGTCCTATCACTACAG
>JASSUY010032449.1:22023-33797 GCA_032466535.1 Forpus xanthops | reverse complement strand
AATACAAGAGAAAATACAAGGAAAGAGAATACAACAGATCTTCACCTAATATCTAGCCACACCACACAGTGCCCCTCCATCACCTGATACTGAGCTCAACTACACAGTGCACCCCATCACCTCATACCAAATCCTGGCCACGCCGTGCACCCCCCCGCACCATCTTTCCAGGTCTCTGCCCTCCTGTTTCTGCATCCTGGACATGACGTGCTGTGGTATGGAATACCTCTTTGGTCAGTTTGTGTCAGGTGCCCTGTCTCTGCTTTTGCCTGGCTTCTTCCCGGCTCACCTCCTCCCTGGCAGAGCATGAAACTCAGAAGGTCCTTGGCCAGCCTAAACATTCTAAGCCATGACTATAAACACTGCTGCTATCAGCACTGCTCCCAAGCCGAAAACCAAAACCAGTGCTGCACCAGCTACTACTTAAAGGGGAAAGACGACTGCTGCTGCTGAACCCATGACACAAAGAGATATGGACCTTTCTGAAACTAAAATGCAATCAGAACATTTTTATAAACCAACATGCTTATAAATCAGCATGAATTTTTTTATAGATATCAGAAAATCTAATTCACTTTTTTGCATGGCAACAAACAAAAAACCCAAACCCATAGCATGAGATCTTAGTGATGTGGGTTGGTTTGGGGGTTTTCCATTGGTTTGGTTTTTTGTTTGTTTGTTTGTTTTTTGTTGTTGTTGTTTTTTTCTTTTAGCCTTTACTACGATGATATGAAAGTATCCAGTTCACTCAGTATTTTCAGATTCTTTTTTGGTGGGTTTTTTTTTGGGGGGGAGGTGGGGGGTGGGTTTGTTTTTTGTTTTTTTTTAGGTTAATATACTTGTAGTCAAATGGTTAATTTGGCAGGTTTCTTTACCAAGTGCAAATATTGAATAAAATCAATGTGGAGAAATCCTCATTTCAAGCTTCTAATCAAGCATTAAGCTAAACACAGAGTCAGATGCTGAAGTATGAACTTGCTGTAACATAAAATTCTAGGCAAAGTAGTCCTATATAACATTTGACAGATTGTCTGCACACAGTCAAATTATCGTAATTGTATGAATTAAATTGTCATTATTAATATTTCCTTGGGTTTTATTGTTACTCATTGGTTACTAGTGAAGTTTTCAGAAGAGCAAGTTGGAAAGAAAGGTTTCTAGTTGTGGTACATAAATAGAAGTGTTTTCAGAAGACTGAAAACTCAATACCATTATTGAACTTCATTAAATTATAAAAAGCCAAGTTTGTGTTCAGAAACTTAAAAGGAATCCTCTAGCAGTGCTTTTTCAGTTGTTTTATTTCCAGGTAACAATTTAACAAGTGCACAATTACAATGTTTTGTTTTCTTTTCTGCAGCCATAAATCAAGAGTTAAAGGCCACCTTCGATTAAAAATGACATACTTACCAAAAAGCAATGGGTCTGAAGAAGAAACCACAGAACAGGCGGAAGAATTAGAGGTGGGAAAAGTCATATTTATTGCTGAAAAACCTAGCAAATGTCTTCAGCTTTTAAGGATGGTTGCAGTAAAAATGAATGCTAGGAATCACAAAACTATAAATAGTGTTTTAGAAACAGAAACAATGGCTTGAATCTTAGAAGTTGTAAGACTGCACAAAAGTTCTAGAGTGCTTTTTCTAACTAAAGGTGTGGGTTTGTCATTATGCCTAAACAAGAAAACATGTTAGGCTTTTGGTTTTGATCTGATACTGACTTGCTGTATGTCTGTTAGTAATATTAATGTAGTTAATATTATATCTTTCAGCCTGGGTGGATTATATTGGACCAACCAGATGCTGCTGGTCAGCCACAGCAGCAGCAGCAGGAATCTCCTCCACTGCCTTCAGGCTGGGAAGAAAGGCAAGACATCCTCGGCAGGACCTACTATGTCAATCATGAGTTCAGAAGAACACAGTGGAAAAGACCAACTGCTCAGTATGTCTTCTGGCCTGAAAATTCAAGTCTTATATTAACTAGTGTAACTACTTCATGCTAGTTACATTGAGAGCAAGGACAATCAGAAAATGAACAGCTTGAGAAGTACTAGAGCTTTTCCATGACTTAACCTTCAAGACCAAGTGTAATGGTCACTGGTTAATGGTCATTTTTACCACACAGTATTCTTTCTGTTCTCTGGAAGTACGCATTCAAATGGAGACTGGTTGCAACTGTAAGAGATAGTAACTATAGAAATGGAAAAGAATTAATTTTCCAGCTCTAAGCCTGGTTCCTCCTTCCCAGCAGGGACTGCATTTAATTATTTACCTTGGTTTTTTCAATTGTAGTGTTTTTTCTTAGTGAGTGAATTACAAAAATAATACATGGAATGCTATCTGGTTCTTAGTTAAGCCTATGCTTCACATGGATGTGAATGCTTATTCTTTTTAAACAGTTTGCATGAATTTTTACAGCTCACTGTGTCTTTTCCTTCAGTATGTTTTTGCTGTTAGCCTAGCTTACTGTTGAAAGGTAAAATACGGCTCCTGTGTGCTGACTTCCCTCCTGTCCTCCAACAGGGACAATGTAGCTGTTGCAGACATTGGTAGTGTGCATTTGGAAGCCCAGCATGTGTTCACTCATCGGCGTCAGATATCAGAGGACACAGAAAATCTCGACAACAGAGATTCGCCGGAGGTAAAAATCTCTAAACGTTTCTGAAATGCAGTTAACTTTTTTTATCCAATCAAAAAGCTTGTCTTAACTATTTGTAACTTGGAACTACCTTATAAAGTTATTTTTTCTTTATCTTCTTTTTAAAGAGCTGGGAAATTATAACTGAAGATGAGGCAACAATGTATAGCAATCAGAACCTTCAAATACCTCTCTCTCAGAGTAATTCTGATATGCAGACTCATCTCGCAGAAGATTTGAATACCAGACTTACTACCTCTGGAAGTTCAGCTACTGGCCAGTCAGCCACCTACACTGTAAATTATTTTTCTTATTGTTCTAATGTACAGAAATATCTACAATATTTGCTCAAAATGTTACTACTGGTAGAATTAGATCCCTAAATACTTGATTGCATCTCAAATAGAGAGGATTTAAGAATTTATTTTTTTTTTAACCTAGAACCCCATCTAAGCAAACATTTTGTTCTTACTTCACTTACATGAAGTTCTGCCTGAGATTGAAACACGCTTGCACGAACTGTTCTACAGTCTGTAAATCTACCCTTTCTGCTGACATACTGAGTGCTGAAAACTACAGATGAAGGAAGCTATATTGTATAAGCTTATTTCTAAAGGAGTTGTGCTATATTAGTTACTTTTTCCACTAGTACAAGTTTATTTTTCATTGCGAATATTGGTGGAAAAGTTTATGATAGGTTTGAGTAAAACTGGTACCTCTGTAGCTGTGAAAAAGGGACCTTGCTTATACGGTTCCACAGCCCTTAGTGCCAGTTAGGAAACTTGTGTGATCTCCCAGCGAGTCTGTTCAGCTTGCTAACCCAGCAGAAAGCTATTATGTCTTTTTTTCTCCCAGCTCCGTTCTTATTTGCAGTTAGCAAGCTGAAACAGCATGCTATTTTTTCTGACAAATGGGATGGTGGCAAAGGGGAAGCAGCAGGAGTACACAGACAGGAGTGAGGCTTGTCTTTTTTGTGGTAGCAAGCAATTAAATATGCTCAGCTGTCTTGTGAAACCCGAGCTCGACAAACAGCCTGGTAACCTGATACATGCCTTGAGAAATTCGCTGTCCATTCAGGAAAGCCTATAGAGGTGACCCAGACCATCCAGTCTGTAAGGTTCTGGTATTTAAATAAAATCATTAGCTTTTGTGATGCTGAGAATGCCATTGCAAATGGAAATTTGGAATTGACTGGTTTTCTGTATTGGTACAAAAGCATCATTAGTGTTGCTAGAAACAGCAAAGTGAAAGTAACAAGACTTTACTTGATTTCTGCTATTCAGAATCCTATGGATGACAAGAAAACTGTTATTTCAGCTTGCTTGGGTGGCCTAAGCAAAGGAAGAGGCAGATGTTCAAATTATTTGCAAGAGCCAGCTGTAATGACAGTCTCGCCTGTTTTCACCTCTGTCACCGCAAAGAAAAGACTAAAAATTTAATTATGCTTTTTTCTTTGAAATATTCCTGAAAGGGTTCACGGAGAGGTAACAGTCCTTCAACTCATCTGGGAAATTCTGGAGCAAGATGAAATAAGGTTGCTTAATTGTAGCGGGTGAAATCTAAATATGATTCTAGGCTGAAAGGTGAATGCTTACAGAAAGTTCAGGGATTAAGTTACTCTTCTCAAACTGAATGTCTCAGACTCTCATATCTTGATATTATTAACTTAATCTAATCTCTGGAAAGTTATGTTAGCTCTGATCAGTCACAGGCAATCTATTGTAACAGGGTAATGAAGTAAGTTCTATACTGTAAATTCAATCGTAATGCAACAGCTTATAATTAACTCAGATATTTTACATGTGAAAACATTTATTGCTAGGGTTTTCAGAACTTTCACAAGCCTCTGTATTTTCTGTTTAAAGGTTAGAGTGTGGAACTTAGTATTTCTAGGAATATAAAAACAGGAATTCAGAAATATTGTATTAAATTGATGTTTCAGAACAAAAGGCACTGTGTTCAAGATGAAAACTATAATAATTAAAGTGTGATAACTGTTGTTGACTGTTTGCTGCCATTCTTAAAACTGCAATAATAACTAACATGTCATTCCTTTTTACTGTTTCAAGAACCATTCCAGCAGAAGAGGGAGTCTGCAAACATACAGAGTTGAAGAGCAGCCTGCGCATCCAGTGGTATGTTATTTTCCCCAAAGAAACACAGCCTTGGGTAGCAGAGGTAATAGAGGTAGTAGAGATAATTTAAAACTATTTCTTATGTGCTGATATTTTAAATGAGATTTGGCATTTGCTTCTGGCAGCTGTCCTGACAAAACTGCAATTATGAGTCTAGCAAGATTGGAGTTCTGTTGTAAAGCTTTTGTGTTCCAACTTTGTGATTTTATTTTATCATTAGCTTAAGGCATGCAGAAGGAAGTAGTCTTCCCATGAAGACAGCAGTTTTATTTTGCAAGTTGTTTGCTTTGTAATTAAAAGCTGTACCACCATTCTTGCATTATGTTTTCATGGAGGTGCTGCATACTAAGCCAAAGTGTTAGGCTGGATCAGCCATACCTAAACCAGGTATACATGTGATTCCTTTTAGATGAGGAGCTTGAATATAAAAAAAAAAACTTGTTAGTTCATACTTTTCACTAAGGACTTAAAAACTGCTTTTCTATTTTACTGACTTTGTGAAAATCATGAACCTTCTGAATTATAGTCTTTTGTTGTTTTAATTGGATAGAGGAAAACCTTTTCAGTCAATTTCAGAGTTTTCTTCATGCTTTTCTTCTGTTATTGCTAATATTTAGTTACTGCCTACTTCATGTGGATTACCACCAGGCTGGGAAGAACGACAAGATGAAAAAGGGAGGTCATATTATATTGATCACAATTCTAGAACCACTACCTGGGTAAAACCAGTTGTACAGGTACTGTCCATCTTCTGATTTATTAATGTTTTTAGTCATTCAACCATTTAAGCATTTCACATAATTAAAGTTTTGAGATCTCTTTGAAATGAAAAAAGGCATAAACTGGTAAAGCACTACATAAAATATGCAAGAGAATGCAACAAAGGTTAGGAACAATAATATTTATGGCAAGTCACTCTATTGTCAGTGTACCATGAAAGCCTTGTGGAGAGTGATAGCTGATGAGAAACCTGAAAGACTTCTTTTAACCTTTGTACCATAATTAGTGAGTGCTAGTAAACGTTTTTGATATTAGACTGAAATCTGTGTAGCGTCTGGCACTTGCTTTATGAAGCTTCTTTCATTAACACAGGTTAATAGAAAAAATACATTGTTCTACAAGGCTTTGATTGGATACTCTTTTTTTTTTTTATCATCTACCATAGACAGCTGTGGAAACAGGTCAGTTGGCAGCTACACAAAGTGTTTCTATGGGAAGACAATCACAAGCAACATCAAGTGATTCATCACAACAGTCTTCTCAGCAGCAGCCTGAAACGGAGCAAGGATTTCTCCCTAAAGGCTGGGAAGTTCGACATGCACCTAATGGGAGACCATTCTTTATTGACCACAATACCAAAACTACAACATGGGTAATAGAAAACTGCTCTCATGGACTGAAATTACAGTTCAAGCCAAAGCTTTGCTGCTTTCAGCAAGCTTTTGTAGATTTCTTTAGTGCCAAGGTAGCTGTGTCACATCCCTTAAGGAACATATGTAAAATAAAACTGCAAAGTCATTTATATTATCTGTCATGAATAGAGCATTACGAATTTTACAAACTATTGGAATTTGAAAGTTTAGCTTGGAAGGAGGAAAATACTGATGTGTGTAGGAATTTGTTTTGCAGACATAAAGCATCTCCTACATGACACTTCTGTCATAACTATGAAATTATGATAGCTTAAATGTCCTGTTAACAGTAATCAGTTTTGTGAACTTACCTTCTACAGGAAGCCCATTACCTTGAATTTGTCACATGGTTCAGTGCACAGTGCAGATTACTGTGAAAAGCAGGCCAGGTGTATCTACAATGTGGATGAGGGATTTGTGTAGCTACAGTTCCACAGAGTGGCACTGCACACCACTAGGGAGTGCTTATGGACTTCAGCATTTACAGAGTAGGTCTGTATTACTGTCGGTGAATGAGAAACAGAGAAATGCATTTAAGTGATTCAAAATGAATATTCATTTCTTCAGGATTATTGGGAAGACCTAATTTTACACAAACACCTTCTCCCTACGTGGCTATATAGAATATGCAATGACTGTCCAGATGCTACTAGGCATGTTCTTTACACAATCAGTAATAAAGATGAAAGTCTTAAAAGCAAAACAACAAAAGGATTGTAACGTGCTGCTTGTTTTGTTTTCAAAGGAAGATCCAAGACTGAAAATTTCTGCTCATTCGAGAAGAAAAACTTCCCTAGATCCAGTAGACCTGGTCCCATTACCTGTGAGTAAGCAGTTTTAACCTTTTTTTTTGGAGATAATAACAGTTTAACTACTTAAGTTAGTCCTATCGAAACTTGCACATGAAAAAAAGCAGCCTTTTTTTATCCAAAAAAAATGCTCTTTATTACTCTTTAAATTTTAAATTCCAGTGCTGAGGGTAGATGGAAAGGAGGAATGCCTCCAACTGCAGATCATGCTGAGTTCTTTGCAGGCTATACAGTCAGATATTTGTAATAAAAGTGTGTCCTTCTTGCAGCCAGGGTGGGAAGAAAGAACTCACACAGATGGAAGAATATTCTTCATAAACCACAGTATGTACAATGTAGTGTTCTCCACCCGCTTTTCATTTTAAATCTGAACATTAGCTAAATTAGTAGAACTAACTAAGAAATGTCTTGCAGATACAAAGAAAACACAGTGGGAGGATCCTCGACTGCAGAATGTGGCAATAACTGGACCAGTAAGCTTTCATTATGTAGCTTTATGTATTTTTCAGGAATATTGCTAGCAGAATTCAAACAAACTCATCATTTATCAGATATTCAGTGTAGAAGATGAAACTTCCAGGCTGTTTGAACAAGGCATTTTCATTTCATGATTTCAGGACTGTTTATAAAGCTTTTGGTGGAAACGTTTTTAAAATGCCAGAGAATAAAATCAGTTTCCGCAGTAGCTGGAAAGTTTGGGGAGTTTGAAGCAGACAAGAAATATTATTTTTTATCCACAGTGTCCAAAATAAAATTAATTTTAAAAAAAGTCTTTAAAAGGAATTAAATTAATTTCTGAAAAATAATTATCTAGCCTTGACACTTAATCTGAAGTGCAAAATTACCAGGACTAATTGCAAAGATGGTGCACATTATAATTATAGATGGGTTTTAGTGTTCAGCTGATATCAGTGTTTATTAATAGCCTGCATATGTAAACAGCCTTCTCTGTCCATGGAAAATAGAGGTGATTGTAGCCAGGTCTGTCGTGATACAGCAGGGAAAGCCTGTGTGTTATATAAGTCACCAAAAGCATTTTGGTCACTTTGATCTGGATCAGTCAGTGATCTTATTTGCATCAGCTAACAGGAAAATACAGGATAAATCCTATGGAACATATGAGAACAAATGATCTGAACAAAGAAGTGCTTTTCATTTCAGATGTTTTGAACTGTCTGTATGTATAAACTGAAAGTCTCTCTTCATGCTTAGTAAAATATATGTTCCTGTTTTCTCAAAACTCAAATGCATTTGTGTATTTTTCATAAATATAGACTAGTTTCTATTGCATAAATCTTTAGAGTATCTCAAGCATATTTTTTTCTTTGTTTTTCTTTTCTTCTCCCCAAAGGCTGTGCCTTACTCCAGGGACTATAAGCGGAAGTATGAGTTCTTCAGAAAGAAATTGAAGAAACAGGTTAGTAATCAGTAGGAATCCAATAGAAGGTTAAGAAACTTAAAGCTCTAAACAAAGGAAAGCAGTGAAAAGAAATTAAATTTTGTAACCTGCTTATGGCTGGTAAGTTTACTGTCAGATTGCAAATCGATTTGTGAAACAGCGACTTGGTAATGGTTAGAGATTAATCTAACAGCAGAGTTTGTGACTTTGTGCAGTGATGAGACTGAGTGATCTAATTGAGAAAGTAGAAATTCTAAAAGGTTAAAATAACTCATGAACTTGGAAGTAGGCTGGCAACAGAAAAGTTTGGAAATCCCTCATCTAGCATACTCAGTTTTGGAACTCAGCGTATGGAAATATGTGCTCTCTGAATAGATTTTAGACTGTCCAGATTGAAATCTGTACTGTCATCTTGATCAGGCTAGATGATTGCAGTAAATTCTTACAGCCTTAAAATCTGAAGTTTATGAATCTCATTTGCAAGTTCTAGTTTAAAGTGGCAGTGCCTGGTATATTTAGAACACGTAGCATAAAAGACTCTAAATAGCATCTGGATGTTCAGGTAACAATGAGTCTCTGCAGAACTGCAGTCAAATTTGATATCCTTGAGAGGTATTTTATATATATAAATACAGCCTTTGAGTTTCGACCCATAGTTCACCTTTTACCTACCAAGTCTGTCTCTATCCTGTCTGTGTGTTTTGAACTGACATGTAAATTGCATGCAATTATATATGCACCTCAATTTTTGAGTTCCTAGTCAAGCAAGCTTGACATTCATTCAAATGTCATTATCCTAATATGAGAAGTGATAGACAGTTTAGCCACACAATGTAATTGTAGTCATTAAAGTACTAAATACACGTCTAGATTTTAAAGCACAGGTTACTATTGCCTTTTAAGCATTCACAAATACCAGAATGACAGTTAAGGTTAGGGATTGATTTATATTGATATTAAATTATTGAATACTATTTAAATCAGTAAAGTTTGGTTTCAGGAATTGATTTTATTATTGCTTGAGCTTTTTTTTTTTTATCCTGAAAATTTCGTTTGCAAGTAAAAGCAGGAGTTTTTTACTTTTTTTTTAATTTAGAGGTGTTTACTGCTTTCTGAAATGGTGAAAAAGACCTGTAGATTTCAATCACCATCTAAATAGGGAAATAATAGTGTAAAGTATTTTGCAACATGAAGAATGACAAGCAGTTATTTTTTTTCTGATAGTTTGGGTCAAACTGCTGTTGGATATGCATAGACATTACATTTAAATGCAGCATTCTAGGTAGGGTTTTTTGTAATCTAAAATAGATTATTTAAGGAGTGTAATAAAATAAAAAAAGAAGCATATCCAAACATGTGCTCTTCAGAGTGATTTATAGAATACTTCTGCATTCAAAAATTCAGTATTTCTACTCAGTGTATTCTTTGGAATTTGAAATATATTGAGTTTCATTGCATCATCCTCATCTAGTCATAGAGAAACACGAGTTGAAATTTCCTGTGCCCACTTTCATTGAATTTCTCAATTTTGCCTGAAGCAATTGCTGAAATAAACTGTCTGAAAACAGTAAAAATGAAGAAAATACTTATTCTTATATTGTGATTTAATGATTCAGCAAAATTTTACTCCTGGCTTATTAGGGCCTTACTCTGAGTGGGTTATTTTTTTTTTTGGTGTTCTTTTTTTTGTTTGTTTGGTTGTTTTTTTTAAAATCAAGCTAAAATTATGATGAATTTTCATTGTTAAAGATTCCATGCCTTGGTGCATGCAGAACAACTGAGCATATGCTGTTAATAGTAAGAATTTATTGTAACCTTTTTTTCTTGGTATGAAATAGAATTTAGTTTCTGAAACTCTCTGTGCAAATTCTATGTAAATAAAACCTTGTGTCAGTCATAAAATGTTATGTTTACAAATCATTTAAGTAAAAGATTTGTGTGTCATTCCTTGTCTGTTTATAGGATTTGCACACTAAGACTTGAAGATGCTGGATTTTATTATATTATTCTGTTTTTTTGATATTATAATATTTTATTATATTATTCTAACTTCTAATTATTTTTTTTAGAGTGATATTCCAAATAGATTTGAAATGAAAATTCATCGCACAACAATCCTTGAAGATTCCTATAGAAGAATTATAGCTGTAAAGAGAGCAGATTTCCTTAAAGCAAGACTTTGGATTGAATTTGATGGTGAAAAAGGTTTAGACTATGGAGGAGTGGCCAGGGAATGGTTCTTCCTTCTCTCTAAAGAAATGTTTAATCCTTATTATGGATTGTTTGAGTATTCAGCAACGTAAGTAATACAGGTCTGGAAGACATGAAAACTAGTTTAGTTACAGAAAGTAAATCAACTGTATTTCTCATATCTACTTTAAGAAGTGGATTAATCCTCCCCCATCCCCAGCTGTATAGGAGAGTTTCGTAAAGGGCAATATTCTGCATCTAGTTCTTTGACAGAAGAATAATGCAGAGACAGTACCAGTATTTTTGGTTTTTTCAGCTGTCTGACATAAGCTGTGTCATCTTTGCATAGACAGGCGTCTGCTTGCAGTCATCTACTACTTACAGAGGAAGCATTATGTAACAAATAATGTGGAGAATGTTACTCTGACTACTTTAAAAACAATATATGTTAAATCTCTTCTCTTTGGTATATTTCTAACTTATGGAGGTAGTTCATAGTGTTTCAAAACAGCTATTTCTGCTGTGCCAATAGAATCTTCTAATATTGTTTAATATTAGATTAGTGATTTATTAACCCAAATATGATTATTTTTCAACTTCATGAAAAAAATGGTTGATATAACCAGTGATGTCTTTCAGATCTTGAAACGTGGGACAGTTCCAATAGCACAACATTTTATTTCTCTTTCTCTTCCCTGCTTCCTCCCTCAACTTCAGAGATAACTATACTCTGCAGATCAATCCAAACTCTGGACTTTGCAATGAAGATCATCTCTCTTATTTCAAGTTTATAGGTCGTGTAGCTGGAATGGCTGTTTACCATGGCAAACTTTTGGATGGTTAGTATTTTTTTTTTATTTAACCTGCTATTTAGATTAATATAGTGGATATTTTGAATTTTAAGTTGTGTACTATTCAATTTATTTGTTCTTCTTTAAAGCCTTTTTTATTCGTCCTTTTTACAAGATGATGCTCCAAAAGCCAATAACACTTCATGATATGGAGTCTGTGGTATGTAATTTGCTGTATCATGTATGTTCATAGAATTGTAGAATCACAGAATAGTCAGGGTTGGAAAAGACCTTAAGATCATTTAGTTCCAACCCCACTGCCATGGGCAGGGGCACCTCACACTAAACCATGCCACCCAAGGCTTTGTCCAGCCTGGCCTTGAACACTGACAGGGATGATGCAGCCA